>PVKC010026577.1:0-10541 GCA_004027635.1 Crocidura indochinensis
CAAAAAAAGAGAAAATATTAAAAAATATTATAGGTACCTTGTGTCTCATTAATAAGTAACTGAAGCAAGATAGTTGTTGTTGACATTTGTTTTGAAATGGACAGAGGAAAACAGCCAGAAACAGCTGAGATAATGTGTTTAAGGAAGAATATAGACTTGAGGAACACTCCACAAATATGATTTTTTAAAGGATGAGCTCTCTATACCTAGAAACAGAATATGGTTTGTGTAGACATTTTTTTTTTTTTTTTGGTTTTGGGGCCACACCTGACAACACTCAGGGGTTATTCCTGGCTCTGTGCTCAGAAATCGCTCCTGGCAGGCTCAGGGGTCCATATGGGATGATGGGCAATCGAACCCGGGTCTGTCCCAGGTGGGCTGAGTGCAAGGTAAACACCTGGCTGCTGTGTTATCTTTCCGGCCCCTTGTGTAAACATTTGTCAGCTGAAATTACCCCTTGGATCAGGGTTTCAAGCATTCAGAAAAACATCTTAGTGGCCCCCTGCTTTCTCTTTGCCACATGTCCCCAGGTTAGCCATTGTGGATTTCTCTCCTGCCACCCTCCAACTGTTTTCTAGACAGATCTGCAGGCCAGGCACTTGCCACCAATTACTCTTCCCCTCGTATCTCCCCTCTCTTTTTTGTCTTCTCAGACATTGTGTAGGACTTTAACTGTTGTGCAGTGTGACAGGGATGGTTTTGACCTTAAAACAGGAATATCTCACCCCTGGGTGCTAGATGGAGAGGGCAGGCGTTGGTGAAGATTCTCAGCTGTTCTTCCAGAATCATT
This sequence comes from Crocidura indochinensis, assembly GCA_004027635.1. Taxonomy (NCBI): domain Eukaryota; kingdom Metazoa; phylum Chordata; class Mammalia; order Eulipotyphla; family Soricidae; genus Crocidura; species Crocidura indochinensis. The sequence goes on from PVKC010026577.1 coordinate 791, forward strand.
TCCATTTGAAGAGATGATTTCTGAATCCACTTCAGTTCCTAAAAGCAGATGTTTGAATAATAGCAGATATATAGATAATGGAGAGGAGGGATGTTGGATACCTTCAAAGAGTGAAGTTCACATATTGACTTATTGGATACTCACATGGGAGTTAGCCCATTGGGCAAATACTCCTCTGGGTTTCATATACTTCTTTGAGGTGAAGTCTGAATTTAGTTTTGTTCCCTCCCTTCTCCTGCCCAATTTTTCCCTTCTATCTACTCCCCTCCCCCCTCATTTTTGGTGCTCTTAGGGATCTCCCTGGCAAAGTCATGGAGCCATATGTAGTGCTAGGTATTGAACCAGATCCCTTATGGGATGCAAGGCAAGCATCCTATCCATTGTAACATTCATCCCCTGAATTTAGATTTTCTTAATCCAAGAGTCAAAGTTGCAACTCAATCCTCTTGTAAGGTTTTTTTTTTCTCTTTTTGGGTCACTCCCAGCAGCACTCAGGGGTTACTCCTGGCTCTGTGCTCAGAAATTGCTCCTGGCAGGCTTGGGGGACCATATGGGATGCCAAGATTCGAACCATTGTCCTTCTACATGCAAGGCAAATGCTCTACCTCCATGCTATCTCTCCGGCCCCTTATTTTGTAAGTTTTAAGTCAGCTAGCTTGAAATTATTATTTTTCTTTTTTTAAAAATGTATTTTAAGAAGATGCATCGCATAATTGACATAATTGACATGGAAACATTTATCCAGATAAATGTTAACAAAGTTCATTGAAAAAAAGACAAAGTGCAGTAGCAAGCTCTATTGTGAAAATGACTGTATCACCAATGAAGTCATGAATACAATGGCAGAAAGTTTAGTGAGCTCATGTTAAAAGTTCAGCCTGTTAAATTGGGGTGTTCCTCTAGGGATGACAGTATCAAACAATAGCTTGGAATTTTCTGTATGAGCTGGGCCAAGACACAGATGGTAGGTGGAAATTAGACACAAGTTAAAATGTAAAACTGGCAGGATTTAGAAAAGTTAACTGTTTACAGCAGGAGTTTTCAGCCTCCTCTTGACTCTGTGGATTGGTGATGCTCTACATACTTGCCCCAAACCACTGGGTTTGGAAGTATAAAATAATACCACAGTTTTGGAAGTTTCTGTGGCAGGGAGGAAGGGAGAAAAGAGAGAAGAAAGGACGATAACTATCTGCTGGTAAGCAGCAGCAGCAGCTTCTAGATCACATTTGTGGCTGGACAATTGTACCTCTTTTGTTTTGAGTTGTATGACCATCAGCCATGAATGCAAATACTTTCAAAGTTTTGTTTTTCTTTCATGTGAAAGTTGCCAGCCTTGAACAGATGCCTTTATTTGGAAAAACCAGTCTTTGGAAATAATTGGTTCTCTCTTCTCTTATTCCCTAGAGATAATCGTCCACAGATGAAGTTAGATGAGGAGAAATATTTTAAGTCACAAAACATTTCTTTGTGGTATACGTTTCTTTGTCAGTGTAAAATGTTTGAGGACCCGTTACTTACTTCTTGGTGACTGATCCTAAACGCTTTTTCGGTCATAGAAGTGGCTTTCACAAAGGGAAAAATATTATGATTTTATGACATCATTTCATAATAGTCATCTAATGCATTTATTTTGATGTCTTGAGTTGCTGTTGAATTAGGCACTTTCCACTATCAAACAATATAAGCAAAGATGTGGTTAAAAAAAACTTGTACTGAGTAGTAAGATGAAAGTTTTATAAGAATTCTTTCATTTTCCTGTTAACTTGGTAATTTCACTATTATTCTTATTATTCTACTTTATGGATAAAATCTGAAATTTATAGAGGTTAAGGAATATCTAAGGTGAGAATAGTTAAGAATAGGAGGGACGCCAATTCAGCCAGAGCACCTTAAGTGTGGTAGAACTTGGCTTTCAACTGGCAAGTGCCTACAGGCTATGGCCATCTTAGGATATTTTAGTTTTTATGTTTTTTAAACTTTATATATTGATTGATTGGTTTGGGGGCCATACCCAGCAGTTCACAGGGGCTACTCCTGGCTCTGCTCTCAGAAATTGACCCGGGCAGGCTGGGGGACCATATGGGATGCCTCCTGGATTGGTTGCATGCTCTGTGCTGTCTCTTTGGACCAGATATTTTAGTTTTTAAAAATGTTAGTAGTTGCAGAAGAGATACTACTATTTTATTCATTTATTTTTGTTTTGGGAGCCACACCTGGTGATGCTTATGAATAACTCTTTGCTCTGCACTCAGAAATTATTCCTGGCAGTGCTTGGGGGAACCTTATGAGATGCTAGGAATTAAAGTAGGCTGTGTATAGACAAGCATCGTGCCTGCTGTACTATGTCCCCAGCACCCCTACTATTTTAAATTGTGTTTTCAGATTGCACTATTTATCTATAATTCATAGCTTTTCTAAAAATAAATTTTATTTACTTTTTTTTTTTTTTTTTGGCTTTGGGCCACATCTAGTGAAGCCGGGAATTGAACCCAGGTTCGCCCAGATCTGCAGCATTCAAGGCAACACCCCTACCACTGTGTTCTCTCTCTGGCCCCTAAAATCAGGACTTTATCACAGTGAGAGGAAATAGCCGGAAGTAGGTCTCGATAATATATGATTGACATTTTTTCCTTGTTCTCTCACCCCAGGTTGATTCAACACTTTCTGTATGCCAGACTCTGTTCTAGTCACTGGCTGTTGAACATACTTGAATAATAATGTCATGATAAAAATAACTAGAGAGCATTTTCATAATATACTGTGAACCTAGATTAAGGTTCTTCCAGGGGTATTTAATTTTTGAGGTGCAGAGGGTAGAGATGGAATCCAGCTTTGCAACAGGTAGGGCACTGCCTTTCACGCATCTACATGGATTAGCTCCCCCAAACTCCATAAGATCCCCACCCCCTTTATGAGGAATGATTCACAAACTCAGAGTCAGGAGCATGCCCAGAGCACAGCCAGCTATGACCTCCTAAACAAAATACATTAAACACAAAAGAAATAGGTAGGAAGTCTGAGGTCACAATCCCAATGCCCTGGTAATTCCTACTCTTGCTCATGAATGTATTGTAGAAAGAAAAGTGGGCTCAGAGGAATAATATGGGGCAGCTAATGATGGCTTGTCCTGATATAGACCATCAATGCAGTATTTAATGAAGAGAAAATAATGTTCACAAGTCTCAAGAGTGTTGAAGAAAGATGTGTGAAGGCCACAGGTATTGAGTTTTGCTTTGATTGGATGTCATTTAGGTGGAATGAATTAGTTTTCATAATTTATTTGGGATATTACAATATACTAAGTGGATAGGCCTGGACCTGGGACTGTGGTTCAAGTGGTAAAGTAAGTGACTGGCATGTGCATGGTTCTGGCTTTGAATCCTAGTCCTCCAAGAGGTTGGAACCCATTGCATTAAAAAAAGAGTGAGCTTTCCTAATTATGGTGGTTAGAAAACATAGACAGGAAAGGCCTTTGCTCTCACAGCTCGGAGTTAAGAAACAGGACAGAGGAAGTCAAATAATAAATTGTTCTACATAGTGTTATAAATGTCAAAAAGCTTTTTAAAAGAGAATGAGAAAGGGGCCAGAAAGCTAGCACAGGGTAGGGTGTTTGCCTTGCATACAGTTGATCCAGGACAGACAGTGGTTCGAATCCCGGCATCCCATATGGTCCCCAGAGCCTGCCAGGAGTAACCCCTAATCACCTCCGGGTGTGGCCCAAACCCTCCAAAATATATGTTTGTGTGTGTGTGTGTGTGTGTGTGTGTGTGTGTATGTATATAAAATTTTAGAGCAAAGATGAGCAAAGATGAACTATAAACCAGAGCTTATAGTACAGTAGATAGAGTGTTTACCTTGTATGTAGCTGACCTGGATTTGATCATCCAAGTTCCCAATGATAAAGTTCCCTGTATAAGACCAGGGGTGACTCCAGAGCATAAAACCATGAGTAATCCTTGAAAACTTACTATTGGCTGTGTTGCCCCCAGATATAGTAAGGATGGGGAGGGCATTGGAGGTGCTTTGATCTTATGTGGTTGGGATGATCATCTCTGAGTAGGTGACAGTTGAATGAAACTTAAATTGAGGAGGAACCAGCTATGCAGTAGTCTGTGGGAGGCTGGTGGTTCTGTGATCATAATGAAAGGATGTATTTTGTGAGGTTTCTCCCTTGAGAAAAGTGGTGCCCTTGCTGGAAGTCTGGTTTTGACCCGTGGCACTCATATGATCATGAGTGACCTCTCAGCCAATAATCACCCTTAAATTCTTCCAGTTATGACCCCCAAACTTAAAAACAAACACCCTCAAAAGATGTGTTGGAGCTGAGATTGAAAGGTGCTGGAGGATGTTTTCTCACTGCTAGAGCATGGCGAGGTCAGGAATGTTTTCTGGGCATATAGGGAAGATAAATAGTTAGGAGTCTTGATAGGTGTAAATCATGGCAACTTTAGGAAACTTGAACTATTGAAGCTTAATTCATGCGAACTCTGACAAAGGCCACCTATCAAATACTATGTCTTAATCACTTCCTGCTGGAAGCTGAATGGAATCCTGAAATGAGGGGTTCATGAGTTTTGACTGACTACAAACTGAGGAATACAAGAGAACTGCTCATCCTCCAAACAGAATCTGGAGATGGCCTGACAATAGTAGCTTCAATCCAGCGAAAGGGAACATTGCCTCCTAAGTCGTATTGGATCAAGTGAGTGTGTGTGTGTGTGTGTGTGTGTGTGTGTGTGTGTGTGTGTGTGTGTGTGTGTGTGCGCGCGTGGTGATTTCCTTTGTAAAAAAAGACACAAATTGTTTTTTATCAATGCCAAGAAAGTCTCTTTAAAAGCAAATGTTTTTAATGAAAGGAAAGAGGTGAGGTTTTTGGTTCAATCCATCCAGAGTGATAGATCAAGAAGAATGCAGCTACCTATTTCTAGAATAATTATATATTATTTGCTAACAGAAAATTGCCCCAAACACTCTTATCATTCTCTAGAGAAATGTTTGGGCAGTGAAGGGATTCCTGGCCAGAGATTGAGAAACACAGCATTGGGGAACTGCACTTGATCTCTTTGGAGCTTAATTCTGATGTGTGTAGTCTTTACATCCTATTAAATTTTTGAAAGATAAACTGATACAAGAGTGATTTGCCAAGGCCAGTGACTCTTCCTTTTAAAACTTTGGCTCCGTGTGCACATGGAAGGAATGGAGGAGTAAGATAAAAGCATTATAAATATGAGGTTAACTGAATTTGAATAGGAGATTCTCTCAAGTTATTGCATTCCTTGGAAAATAAATACATTGCACATATGGTTGAGGTTGATCAAAAAGTATTCTGTATGCCAGTTGATTACATTCCCATCTGTGATGAAGGCTTTTCTGTCTACATCTGGTTTTCACATTATATTTTTGTAACAAGAATCCTTTATATAGCAGGGTTCACTTTCTGTATTTTCTATTAGCTACAGCTTGAACTACCGCACGGATCGCAGACTTACACATGTGGTTTTCATTACTTCATACCATTGAGAAAAAGTAATATTTGTTTGGGAATGGATGTTTTCCATGATTTCCATGGTAATACAACATGTTGAGACTCTTTAATAACTCTCTTGTAGAAGTACAAATTGTTGAGGCATTCTACTCCTGGTCGAGCTAAGGTTCAATGTTCTCAGTGTATGTTCTTCTTACAAGGTTTTATAAAGTTGAACACTGAGAAACTGAACGAAGTGGTTTTTAAATATAGATTTCGCCATCATTTGCTTCAGATACGCAGTGTAAGATTAACTGTCACAAAAGTGCTAATGTATTTTTCATAATGTTTACTGTCATTTCTCATTAATATTGTATTGAAAGCCCTTTATATATGCTGGATGGGTGAAGGACAGACGGACATATTCCAGCAACATTATTTTGAAAAATCCAAACTTCATGTTAGTTTTTTCCAAGTAACCTTATGAATTGCATTTTAATATGTTTAAAATACAGTTATCAGGAAAAATCCTCCTGAATTATCCATCCTTGGTTTTCCTGGGGCATTGTTTGAAATTTTTTATATCATATTCACATTTTAGAATTTATAAGCTAGTCAGGAGTCTCAAACTCTCGGCCTCGGGCCCCAAACGGCCCTCTGTATAACATTTTGTGGCCCTGCCCTAGAGGAATATTTTTTTGTTTTGTTTTATTTGTTTGGGTCATACCCCCCAATGTTCAAGGTTTCCTACTAACTTTCCACTCAAGGATCACCCTGACTTTGCCTCCTGCAGCCCCCAGGTAAATTGAGTTTGAGACCCCTGCTACATTTAAAATGTAACACCATCTTCCAGTTTACTTTTCTTTATTCACTTCAGAATAATGCTCGAGAAAACTGAAGTTAAAAAGTGAAACAATGCGTTCTATATTGGAGGCATCATGCATAATTGAGAAATCTACCTGTTTTTAGGGTTTTGGGATACCTGGGCCACATCGAGAGAAACTTAGGGTTTATGCTTTGTTCTATTTTCAAGTATTATAGGAAGAGAGAGGGGATGGAGAGGAAGAGGGAGAGGAGAGATGAAGGAGATAGAAGGAGGAGAGAGGGGGAAAGAGAGTTCCTATGTAAAGACCAAGCTTAACCTGGGATTGACCAAATGCATGGCAAGCAGCTTAACCCCTGCTTTTGACAAATGTTTCCTAACTTTGGAGCCTCATATCTCAGAGTTCAGTAGCCATTAGCAGTTCAGTGCTCATTTAGTCACTTCCAGCTGTATATGGGGGGGGGGCATATGATATCAAGGTTCAAAACCAAGTCTTCTGAATGCAGATTATATGCTCCAAACTTTTTTTTTTTTTTTTTTGGTTTATTTTTGTTTTGGGCCACACCCATCCAGCAGTGCGCAGGGCATACTCTTGGCTTTAAGCTCGGGGAAGGAAGTGAATTATTCACCTTTTAAATGAAGGAAGTTTATACACATGATAACTTTATGGACCTCAAAACTGAGTAATTTGGGGAAGGAAAGTCAGACTTTAGCCTGAATTGAGCTGCCAATTGAGGTTAGGCATAGCGCCTATGTTCCAGGCAACCTGTATGTGCTACTTCCTATATTTGTTCAAAGGAGATTGTTGAGTAAGGCTCATAGATGTGTCATCCACATTTATCATGCCCTCTGATGTCTTTTGTTGATGGTCACTGAAGCACAAAATATCAAGTCATGATTAAATCTACAAAAAAGTATCTGTTTTCTTTTTCCTAATAATGTTTGCTTATCCATATTTTTAACTTTGGAAATAGCAATGATGCTGGGAATGACCCATATTTTCACTTCCCAGAAATCATTATATTTATAACATTTTAAGAATTTTTTTCCTCGTTCCTTCTTGGTTTCCCCACCCCCAATATTTGAGTCTTTAGTGTGTGTGTAATATATCTCTGTATCCCGGATAATTTCCTATTAACGACTGTTACTTAAATATTCGTTAGTGAAATAATTAAATTATGTAGTAAACTAAATGTGTCCAAGTTCAGTTTGATTTCTTTAATCTTGGCTGGCTGAGTATCAAGATAATTTCCAAATAAGAAATACCTAGTTTTTTTCCCCCAAGATCTGTATTTTAAATTTTTACTCTGAGAGGTGAAAAAAATTGATTTTGCCATAGTATAGTTATAGTATGCGATATGCAGAGCAAGAATTAAAACAATAAGAGTCTTTATTTTTATACATCAGACTATACTTGGTAGTTTTTGTGAAGTAGTTTGGTTACTTTTTTCAAGTCTAGAATATTAAGTGATATAGTTAATGAGCACAGTAAAAGGTGTCTGCACCTTGAATTATGGTATCATAAGTTTCAGATATCTAGATTCTTTTCTAGAAAGCAAATTGGGAACAAATTTGGTATATGATATTATAAAAACTAGCAAGATTTAGAAGTAAATTATAAATAACATATTCAATGACCTAACACTGTAGCAAGTGTCCAGGGCATTCAAATGTTTTATCCAAGATCTCTGTGGAGGAATGCATTAGATTATACAAGCAGGTTTAATAAAATGAAAAAGATTAAGTTAAAATACTTAAGACATTGAGCACTGTATTGAGTCAAACATAACATCACTTAGATCGCAAAACTATGGCATCCAAACTATCTCTATGGGTCACTGTGAACAGTACATTAAAGGTTATTATGAAAACATGAACAAAAGTAATAGAGCATTGATAATGTTTTTCTAGTGCTTTTACAAATCTCTTGCTTAGTATTTCTAGGTTTCCAGCTTTATGCACATATGATTTGTTAGTTATATTTCATTGCTTATAGGAATTAAAAAAATGGGTACTTTTTTATTTGCAGTGCATTCATTTCATTAAAATTAGAACAGATAAAACTAATCATTCTTTGAATGTATTCATGTATCTTTATTTTAAAGGCAGAATAAGGAAAGCAAGTTTTCAAATTCCCACTTGGAGTTGGGTGATGGGATTTTTGGTAGCCTTTTCGAGCATGTCATCATAGGAAGGAAGAAAATGTGGGTGAGGTGGGGGAGGAGGTTCTTATAACATTTAGAAACTATTTGTATATCTGTTTCTATAAGCTAGTCTAGTATTACCTTGCAAGTAGACTGGTTGTGATAAGCATTTTTTTTCCCTTTGTTGTTGTCAATAGAAAAAAATTGATCTCTGGGCTGGTGAACATAATATCTGTCCCAGTCAGAAAAGGAGAGAGGAAATTAGCAGAGCGATTGGTGGAGAATGATATCTGTGAAAAGAAACACTTGGAGAGCACTGAGTTTAGTAATAGGTGACTGCCGGAAAAAGGGGAGCTTTGAATATTGTCAAGGTAAGGAACAGATAAATATTTTGATTTTGCAATTTACTTACGTGCCAAAAATCAATCTCTGGTTTTTTTCCCAATAAAAGTTAACTGTAAAGATTTCCTCTTTTTTTCCTTATTTCTTCTAGTGCCTGTTGATAGTTTGTATACTAACTATATTTAAAAGCTTGTCTTTGGAATCTTGGGGTGTGGGATTGGGTGGGGTTCAATCAGCCTGCTGGTGGGAACTCTTGTTTGATAACTTTGGGTCTGAAGATATCAAAATGATCAAGTATCAAGTTTTATTTTCCACCCTCTTGTTGTTGCGATACTTCTTGCCATGTTTCAGAATACATCTGTTAGATGCAGAGCAATCCTTGGAGATAAAGATTAAAAGCCATGCCATGATTTCTGTGTTTATCATAACTAGATATGGTGTTTTCCGGAACAGTTTGTTGACTAAAGAGAAAAAAAATGCTCATCCCATTATTATTTCTTCTAATTTATTTGGATTTTTGTTTTAGAAATGAACTTAGATGATGTTGTTGTGTTTTTTTTTTAAAGAAGAATCCATACTCATTGACACATTAAAAACAAACAGTGATTGCTAACATTAGGAAAAGAGCAAATCTAAACTGAGTATGGTATCACTTGGCAAGAATCTCTTTAAAAGTCTGCAACACTGAAAAATAAAAATAAAGTCCTGAGTTATGGGTTCCAGACAGTTAATACCTCTTGTAGCCAGCTCTCTTTCAAGTTAGTGGACTTGAGCAGAAGCACAGATGAATGATGATAACTGTGCTGAGAAAAAGTTGAGTGTTAACACAAATGTTGTGTGATTCTGCTTGGCACTTTCGTGATTGGGAAGAGGTTTTGGATTTTTTGTGGCTGGCTGCTTACTAGCCATGGAATTAGGGAAACAGAAGACTTGCCATCTGGGGCCATTGTCCTGGAAACTTCACTGCTGGTTCCTAGC
>PVKC010026578.1:0-16069 GCA_004027635.1 Crocidura indochinensis
TTCTAGATGGGAGGGATGAGGAAGAGGAAGATCCTGAGAAAAGTGGAAGCCTTGAGGGCACATGGTTCCTGATCACTCTTTGTGCTTCCTCCAGGAGAACTAATCCCTTCTCATTTCCACTTGTTCATTGTCGATGCCTTTCTGTTTATTTTCTCTCTAAATTGCTTTTCTCAAATCAAGAAAATGATGGGCTGGGGGCTGGAGAGAGCACAGTGGTAAGGCTTTTGCCTTCGATGCAGAAGGACAGTGGTTCGAATCCCGGCATCCCATATCGTCCCCCAAGCTTGCCGGGACCGATTTCTGAGCATAGAGCCAGAAGTGATGGGCTGGAGAGATAGTAGGGATAGTAAGGATGAAAGGAAACAACCGCCCAAAAACTAAAGCTCAAAATTATAAAATAAATGAAAAGGAGGGCCAGAGTGATAGTGGTAGGGCATTTGCCTTGCATGCAGCCAACCTGATATGGGCCCAGGAACCAACATTCCATATAGTTCCCTAAGCCTCAGCAATTTCTGAGTGCAGAAGTAACTCCTCAGTACTGCAGGGTGTGCCCTCCCCCCAAACAACTATAAAATAATGGGTTTAATTATAAAACTGACATTCGGGAGAAATGCTCATTTGCCTGAGGTCATTTAGAGAACTAAGCTTGTCTCCCAAATGATAGGCAGGGATGGTATTATTTTTGATAAATTATTTTTGATTTTGGTTTCTGACCACACTCAACAGTGCTAATTGGTTAATCCCAGTTCTATACTTAGTGGGTCACTCCTGGTGGTGCTTGGGGAGTCAAGTCATACTGGGAGTAAAATTCAGTCCTCCATGTGTCAGACCATTGAGCTATCCTTCCATTCTTAAGATGAAACAATATGATCTGAGGACCTTATTACTGATTATTCTGCAGTTATGTTATATCTATACTCATTACATGTTTTAGTTCTTAAAACCTTTTTTCTTGAAATAACTACATTATAAAGAGAGTATGAAAAGTTTATATCCATCACTATTAACACATGAAGACATAAAAAAATTATCGATTTAGGGATGGAGAAGACGGGGATAAACAATTATGAGATTTAACTTGCTGATGCCATTACTTGAGGAAAGACCTATGATAAAAAAAATAGAAAATTAAATTATAGCTTATATATTGAAATTTGATTTTTTGGTCTAGAATGGTATAGATGGGTGAAACTTTTTAATTGACTAAAATTAGAACTATAAGCATGGGCATTTGATTGAAAGTATAAAACTTATGTTGAAAATGGGGCTGGAGTTATATAGTGCAGTGGTAGGGTATTTGCCTTGCACACAGCTGACTCAGGATGGACTTCGGTTCGACCCCTGGTATCCCATATGGTCCCCCCAAGCCAAAAGCGGTTTTGGAGCACATAGCCTGGAGTAACCCCTGAACGTCACTGGGTGTGGTCCAAAAAACAAAACAAACAAATGAAACTTATGTTAAATTAAGAAATAGAATCTATATGAATAATTTACCATATTATGGAATTTTATTCTTTTTACTATTCCTCTTTGATTGTAGAAATTGGATGGCAATACCATTCATTCATCACAAGTTCTCAGTAGAAGATCTGTGAAATTGGACATGAAACATTTTAATTCTAGGCAACACAAACTATATATCTTATGAACTAGATCTAACCACCTAGGTTTCAATTTTCCCAGCTGGGGAATGGTGAGTTATCTATTGAGGTTGCTTTCCCTTTAAGATCCATAATTGTATACTTCCATGTACTGAACATCTGCCCTCAGCAAGGTAAAAAAAAAGATACTGTTTATTTAAACTTAGGTTGTAGGGCCACATGATAATGAATATGGCTTTTTTAAATTTTATTTTCTTTTTTAGTTTTTAAAACTAAACACTGGTCTACAAGATTCTTCATGATACAGTTTATTTTTCTTTTTGTTTATTTTAATTTTTTAAAATTTATTTATTTATTTATGGGACCAGAGAGATAGCACAGTGGTAGGGGTTTTTTGCCTTGCATGCAGCCATTTCAGGAGAGACTGTGGTTCCAATCCTGGCATTCCATATGGTTCCCAAAGCCTGCCAGCAGCGATTTCTGAGCATAGAGCCAGAAGTAACCCCTGAGTACTGCCAGGTGTGACCCAAAAACAAACAAAAAAAACCTTTTTTTTATTTAAGCACAATGGTTACAAATATGTTCGTAATTGGTTTGTAATATGGTTTCAGCCATAAAATGCACATCCCCTTCACTAGTGCCTTCCCACCACCATTGTTCCCCCATTTCTTGCCTGTCTTCAAGACAGGCATTGTATTTCTCTATATTGTCATGGTAGCTGTTGGTGTAGTTATTTCTCTAGTTGCACTTACCACTCTTTGTGATAAGAATGTTATCATGAGCTTCCAGCCCTCATCTCTATTGTCTCTGGGTATTATTATTATACTGTCTTTAATTTTTCTTAAATCCCACAGAAGAGTGAGACTATTATATAGTTATCTCTCTCTATCTGACTTATTTCAATCAACATAATAGTCTCCAAATCCATGCATGTATAAGCAAATTTCATGATTTTATTTCTTCTAACAGCTGCATAGTATTCCATTTGTATATGTACCACAGTTTATTTAGACATTCATCTGTTTTGGGGTATTTGGGATATTTTCAGATTCTGGATATTGTAAATAGTGCTGCTCTGAACATAAGAGTGCAGAGGGCATTATTGTATTGTGTTTTTGTGATCCTAGGAAAATCCTTAGGAGTGGTATTGCTGGATCATATGAGAGCTTAATTTCCAGTTTTGTTTTGTTTTGGTTTTTTTTTTTTTTTTGGTTTTTGGGCCACACCCAGTGACGCTAAGGGGTTACTCCTGGCTATGCGCTCAGAAGTCGCCCCTTGCCTGGGGGACCATATGGGGCATGGGGGATAGAACTGCGGTCCATCCAAGGCTAGCGCGGTAAGGCAGGCACCTTGCCTCCAGCGCCTCCACCCAGCCCCCAATTTCCAGTTTTTTAAAGGAATATCCATATTGTTTTCAAAAAAGGCTGGACTAGATAACATTCCCACCAGCAGTGAATGAGAGTCCCTTTCTCCTTACATCCAAGCCAGCACTGGTTGTTCTTGTTCTTTGTGATGTGTGCTAATATCTGTGGTATGAGATGATATCTACTGTTGTTTTGATTTTCATTTCCCTGATGATTAGTAATGTGGAGCAATATTTCACATGTCTTTGGCCATCTGTATCTCTTCTTTGAGGAAATGTCTGTTCATTTATTCTCCCAATTTTTATGAGGTTAGATTTTTTTTTTCTCGTTAAGTTCTGTCAGTACCTTGTATATCTTAAATATTAGCCCCTTAACTGATGGGTGTTGTGTGAATAGTTTCTTCCATTCAGTGACCTTTTACCTTAATCACTATTTCCTTTAAAGTGCAGAAGCTTCTCAGTTTAATGTAATCCCATTTGTTTATATCTACTTACACTTGTTTGGACAGTGGTGGTTCCTCCTTGAAGATGCCTTTAGTTTCAATGTCATGGAGTGTTTTGCCTACATTTTCTTCTATATATCTTATAGTTTTGAGTCTGATACTGAGGTCTCTAATTAATTTTGATTTAACCTTTGTGCATGGTGTTAGAAAGAGATCTGAGTTTTCTTTTTTGCATGTGACTGACCAGTTGTCTCAACACCACGTGTTGAAGAGGCTTTCCTTGTTCCATTTTGTGTTTTTTGCCTCTTTATCAAAGATTAACTGATTTTAAGTCTAAGGATCATTCCCTGAATATTCAAGTCTTTTCCATTGGTATGAAGATCTGTCTTTATTCCTGTACCATGCTGTTTAAATGATTATTGCTTTGTAGTACAATTTAAAGTTGGGGAAAGTGATGAGAATATGATATTTTTCTTTCTTGCTTTCAGTCTATCTCAGATATTTTAACACTGATGAATAATGGAAAGCCCTTTCCAGGTGTGTGACCCAACGTTGAGCAGTGGTTAAACATAAGTATCATCAAATTCTGATGGAACTGAGAGTATTTATATCATAATTATCATATCAGAGGAAAAATAAAGCAAAACCAGTTGTGTCTTATGCCAGGGAGTAGGGTAGAGTAGGGAGAGTAAAAGGTTAAAAGTCTTAACAGAGGGGCCCAGGAGATAGCATGGAGATAAGGCGCTTGCCTTTCATGCAAATGGTCATCGGTTCGAATCCCGGTGCCCCATATGGTCCCCCGTGCCTGCCAGGAGCAATTTCTGAGCATGGAGCCAGGAGTAACCCCTGAGCACTGCCGGGTGTGACCTAAAACCCCCCCCAAAAAAAAAGTCTTAACAGAAAATCAAGGTAGCCACAGAAAATCCCTGCATTCACTGAACTGTATAGCATGTTTACTCTTTTTGTTTACTTGTTTGTTTTATTTTGGGCCAAACATAGTTGTGTTCAGGATTTATTCCTAGCTTTGCACTCACTTCTAGTGAACTTTGGGAACCATATGGGTACTGGGGATAGAATCCAGTTCAGTCACATGCAAAGCTAACTCCTCATTAGCTGTACTATCTAGTCCCTACTCGTTGATTCTTAAGTACATAAAGCAGCAGAGTCAGAGCAGTAAGCAACTTTTTTCAAGCTTTAAGACAGGGTGAAGATGGGTAAGTGAAGATGTGATAATGAGAATGCTATGTAGACACTGTTCATCCCTGTACAGCTCCACTGGAATATAGTTGGGACATGCGCATGGAGGTCAGCTATAGGAGAGGAGTATGGTAATAAACTGGTTTAAAGTTTATCTGTCTTTTGTGTCCAATTTCTTTCTAAGGCTTGCTCCTGAACTTCTCAGGACCTGCCTGGATTCCTGAGAATTTGGGCATTGTTTCAGTCTCTGCTGGAAGATTATTCAGTTTTTCATATCATTAGGTCTGTGACTCATTAGGTTTAATGTCTACCAACCACAGGTGGCTTTTTCTCCTGTGAGTCTGCCCTCATACAGACTCTTAGGTTGTGAAGCTGAATTCTTTTGAGATGAGATTAGGCAGGCCTCTGCATTTTCTCTCAATTCTAAAAGGCTATAATTCCCCCAGGGATAATTTTTTTCTTAAAAAACTTTAAATGCTAAAATGATTTTAGACCTTTAAATGAAAATAACATATATGAAAAAAAAACTAGTCATCAGAAGATGTTCTGCAACTAAAGAGTGAAAATTCTCACCTTGCCTTTTCTATTCCTTATCACTTTCTTATTTTTGCTATTGGAAGATACTACTATCAACACTCTTATTTAAATTCTTTCAACTTTTTTTTTTTTGCCAGCTAGAGACATGCAGATGGTACCCTCTATTCTTCTTGAGCCACAGTGCTGCAGTGTAGTTTATCCACATGAATTAATGTGGTTCTGAAGATTTCCCTGGCATTTTTGTGTTGCTTTATTTTTCTTATTCTTTCTTTTAAAGATGGTTTTGATGACTATTGCCATTGACTTCTGTTTTCTCTTCAACTTACCTCTCACTTCTACATCATGTCTTGGAAAGACTGAGAGGGAACTTGTTGAATGCTCATATTGGTTTTTTATTTTATAATATGTCAACGCTGTATTATTTTTTGGTTTTGGGGTTACATCCGGCAGAGCTCAGGAATTACTTCTGGTTCTATGTGCAGAAATTGCTCCTGGCAGGCTCGGGAGACCAATGGGATGCTGGAATTCAAACCACCGCCCTTCTGCATGCAAGGCAAACACCCAACCTCCATGCCATCTCTCTGGCCCAATGTTGTATTCTTACAAATCAACTTCTCACACTATTTATTCACATATCCCATTCCCTTAGCCAGGGTTTTCTCTCACTTCATGTCCTGAACAGATCTTTGTCTTGTGGAGTGGCAATAGCTATAGTTCAGATTGTCTATAAATGAGGATCATGTTATTATTTAGTTTTCCAGAAGCCTGTTACTTTTCACTTGGACACAGTTTGGAGTAAAATCCTACATATATCTAGGATTGCCTTCCAGTAAATGTATAAACTCAGAAAATATAAATGCAAATATATTTCATATATATGCATGTATTTTACATAACGTGCTTACAATAGTGATAAAGTTCATGGTCTTACTGTTAACATTAGCATCCCACCATCATCAAAGTGCCCAAGATACTCTAACACTCTCCCTATGTGGCCTCTGGTCTAATCTTCATTTTCTGCACCTTTCCTCTGTTTATTAATCAGCTTTGTAACTTAGTCCAAGAGTTTGTCATTGTTCAATACTGCTTTTTCTTTTTCTTTGTATCCCTATGTACCACAAATAAGTCATATTATCTGATTTTTGTTCTTTTCCCTCAATTTCAGTTAATATGATACCCTTTAGTTCCATCCTCATTGCTGTGAACTGCACAATTTTATTTTTACTTATAGGTGCATTGTATTCCATTATAGTTATTTGGGGCACATTTAGCAATGCTCAAGGCTTACTCCTGACTCTGTGCTCAGGGATCAGGGATCATTCCTGGCAGGATTTTGGGAACCATATGGAAGATGAAGATCAACCTCAGGCAAGACAAGCACCTTACCCACTATTCAATTTCTCGGGCCTGGCTCAACTGCTTGATCCATTCCTCTGTGTTTAGACATTTGGGAAATTTAATTCTTGTTTGATCCAAAGATTTCTCTTCATGGCACCTACCCCTTATGCACAAGTTATTTCTAAAACACACACCCATATTAATTACAACATTGTAGTCTTCAGTCAATCCCTCATAACTCTTCTGAGAATCATTTTTTTCTTTTCTTTTCTTTTTGTTTTTTTTTTGGGGGGGGGACACATCTGGCAATGCTCAGGGGTTAATCTTGGCTATGTGCACAGAAATCGCTCCTGCCTTAGAGGACCATATGGGATGTTGGAAATAGAACCACGGTCCATCCTAGGCCAGTCACATGCAAGGCAAATATCCTACCTCTGCACCACTGCTCTGGCCCCTCATTTTTTTCTTTTTGAAAAATAAGATTATTTTTTATCTGAAAAGATTCATATTTGGGGCTGGTAAGGTGGCGCTAGAGGTAAGGTGTCTACCCTGCAAGCGCTAGCCAAGGAAGGACTGCGGTTTGATTCCCCGGCATCCCGTATGGTCCCCCAAGCCAGGGGCAATTTCTGAGTTCTTAGCCAGGAGTAACTCCTGAGCATCAAACAGGTGTGACCCCCCAAAAAAATAGATTCATCTGTAGAGATACCTCAATTCTGTGACTTATATAATACTTTTCTAACTATATATATTTTATAATTTTTATTGTTATCAACATGAATTACAAATCTTTCACAGTAATATTTAAAGTATATAGTGACATTGAATAAGGGATATTCCCACCACCAGTGTTGTTCTCCCTCCTATATATTTTTAAGCAAAGACGACTTGGCTATTTGAAAATTTATAGTTAAATTTTCTAAAATTAAAAAAATGTTTCAATAAGCAGAAAAGCTATGAAAATCCATTAAAAATAAAGTACAATGATGGAAATAAAAACCAGTAGTCTGGGCTGTAGTGATAGCATAGCAGGTAGGGCATTTGCTTTGCATGCTGTCAATTGGATTTGAACCCTGGTATCCATACGGTCCCTTCGAGCCTGCCAGGAATAATTTCTGAGTTCAGAGCCAGAAGTAAACTCTGAGTGTTGCCAGATACAGCCCAAAACAAAACAAACTAACAAACAAATAAATAAATCGGTGCTCTACTACAATGATAGTTGGACATGATAACTGTGGACAAGAACTGTGTGCTGAAAGGAGATAAAGTTATAGGCAAGATGTCCATTTAGAAACAGTATTGCAAATCACAGTGTCTGAAAGTAAAAAAGGGATGAGAGAAAGAGAATCAGTGGTCTCATTCACACTTGAGTGAGAAGGGATGGGGAGTGGTTCAGAAGGTTTCTAGCAGTTCAGAGAAGCCATCCTGCCTTACTGTGGCATTCATAGAACCACTCTGTAAGTACAGTAATATGTTTGTATTGTATTTACAAAGCATTCAGGCAGGCAAAAGTGTTTAATTTACTGAGTCATTCCTGTCACTTCCGGGAGAACAGGGTTTAGAGGCACCACCTAAAGAAAGTGACCACTCCCTGTATTGCAGCAGGGAGAACTCAATTCCCACAGGCACATTCTGCAGTCTTTGTTCTTTCTAAATCCACTGCTGCCTCTTAGTTATGAAGTAACATGGCTTATGTTCTTTCCCCTCCTCCACATTTTTATTTCTGCTATGCCCTGAAGGTGTGTCTAGGGGTGAAGGCATTTTTATGCATTGGATTTCCTGATATATTTCTTCATCGGTTTTACCTGGGAGTATGCTTGAAGGAAGGCATGGGGGGATATTTAAACCTTTGGCAACAGTATGTACATCTTGATGGTGAATACACATTTTAAATTCTGATCATGGAAACTGGTTTCTCTTCAGATTGTATAAATCTCTTGCCTTTTAAATACTGGTTATGGAAGCAAGAGTTGGCAGAAGTTTAGAAATATCACAGTTACTGATTCTTGGTTCTGAAAGGAACCATTGAAAGGGCAATCTCCTTCTTTCAGGAAGAATCACATTTAATATCCTCTTATGTGCTTTGCTTTGTGGATAAGGTTTGGCAATGAACCACTTCATACATTTCTAAACAGGCAGCATAAACAATTGTTAGCACCTGCCACCTCCTGGTAATCTGCTGTTTTAGTTTTCACATTCTTTGTTCTAGCAAAGAGGATGTGAGGCTGCTAGTTTTTATGTTGAAAATCCACAGGTGGAAGATTCAGAGGGCTGTAGTGCATAGTGCATATGTGAATGCTAGGCCATGGCACCAGTCACTGGTGTGTGCTTTCTATCAAACAGCTTCTCTGTTGAGTAAAGGTGTGCACTCTTGAACAGTTTTCATTCAGAAGCAGCATTTGGAAAGCACATGACATAGGCTTTCTCACCTTGCTTGGCATTAAGCATTAGGATGCCAGGGGTGTGGACTTTAGATTCAAGAAGGTACTAATGAGAATGCTGATTTAATTCCTGACTTCCTGAATGTGAATAATTAAAAAATCATGAGAACTACTGAGTAAACTAAGTCTTTATAAGGAGTAGCTAACTGGGGGACAATTCTGTATCTGAGTCTTTTTTCCTCATCTATGAAAGGGGTAAATGACTGTGTTGGTCTTAAAGGGATGTTAAGGATTCATTAGGGTAAAGCAGCTCAAATATTGTTCTCCTGCCTGGTACCTAGCACGTGTATTTCATTTCCTGATATTCATTTCCTCTCCTGTTTGTGCCCCCACTCCTTCCCCTACTATTGGGGATTATACAATACCCAGTTTTCCTCCCACCCTCTTACCTACCTGCCTATGAGGAAGGCAGTTTTTTCCCTCTCTCTTTCACTTTCTCTCTCTGACTTTTATTTTTCTCCCCTTCCCTTTAGACACTGTGGTCTGCTTTCCTGTTACTGAGGGGTACCATGCCTATCACTTTTTTTCTTTTCAGCACCCCATTCTTGTCCACAGTGATCAGTTCCAATATCATTGTCATAGTGGTCCCTTCTCTGCTATAACTGCACTCTGCCACTATTTGGGAGATGTTTCATACTATGGACTGGTCTTTCTGCCCTTATCTCTATTATGTTTGATATTATTATCATACTATCATTTTTTACTTATATCTCACAAATGAGTGAGATTATTCTATATATATATATACATATATATATCTTCCTCTCACTCCTTTCACTCAACATATCAGACTTTTGGTGTGTTTGTAGAGTTTGTATTGCACTAAAGTAGACCCATTCATACTTCTTTTAAGGTTGGTTTTGAATCTGTAAATTTTCTGAGCTGTTGTTTATCCTTGAAGCTTTGTATCCTTCCTTCAAGCCTGAATGAAAGAAAGTCTGATGGATGAAGTATTATCGGTGAGGTGTTCATTTCATTGATTTTTTAAAAATATATCCCACACTGGCTTTGGGCCTGGAGGATTGATTGTGATAAATCTGCTGAAAGTCTTCTTTGAAAATAATTTCCCTTTTTGACCTTGCTGTCTTTAATATTCTATTGTGACTAAGATATGGTTGGGGTATTTTTATTTGGATCTCTTTTAGCTGGTACTCCTTGGGCATCCACAATATGAGTGCAAGTATTATTTAGCTTTGGAAACTTCATAGTGATTATGTCTTTGACTATTGCTTCTTTCTAGGAGTTTTGTTATTTGTAACCCCAATGATACTTATGTTGTTCCTGTTGAATAATTTATCCCAAAATTCTATAGTATCTATGCACTTATTTTGAGAATTATTTTCATCTTCTGTTCATTCATTTTAAGGCTCTTTTTCCAACTTCCTCTGTAAAATGGAGGTGTTATGCAGCTCATCTTCCACCTCACTGATTCTGTCCTCAGCAGCTGTTTCTCTTTTGGTGATGCTTTCCAGTGAAGTTTTCATTTCACCTACAAAGTTTTTCAGGCCTAATATTTCTGCTTGAAGTTTTCTCATTTCTACTTTCATTTTCTTTTGCATCTTGTTGGGTGTCCATTCCATGGTTTCTTTGAGTTCTTTTAACATCCGTAACATTTCCTCTCTAATGTCCTGATCAGAAAGGCTCTATAACTGACTGATGTTAGTTGAGTCTTCAGAACTACCATTTTCATTCACTAAATGCAGTGGAGTTCTGCATTGCTTTCTCATTGTACCTTTTGTGGGTGGTAGTTTTTTTTTTTTTATGTGTTATGGTGGAGCTCTTTAACTAGAAGAAATGCAGACATAAAGAACTGGAATGGCCATAATCTTGTCTAAAAACACCTCAATTTAGTTTGGGCTTTTTATTCCAAGCACCATGCACAGCCCACAGCCACTCCAGCTGCTGCAGGTCAGCAATCCTTTTTTTTTTTCTTGGCTGTACTCTTTTCTGGACACACTTCTCTCAGTCCTGTTCAAAATGGCACTTTTTTGTTCAAATGCCACCCACAGCCCACAGCTGCTCTTGCCCCTGCAGGTCAACAGTTCTTTTTCCCCAAAATTTTTAAAAAGGATTTATATCCAGTGGTGCTCAGGAGTTGCTCTTCTATCTGCATTTAAAGATCACTTCTTGCAGTGCTCAAAAACTTTATGGCTCTGGGAATCAAACACACACACAAAGACTTAACCCTTTAAGCTAACTCTTTAGAACTCACTCAATTCTTATATTCCCAGAAGTGGAATTGATAATTTAATTTTCTTTTCTTTTTTGTTTGTTTGTTTGCTCAGGGTTCACTCCTGGCTATGCGCTCAGAAGTCACTCCTGGCTTGGGGAACCATATGGGACGCTGGGGGACTGAACCTCGGACTGTCCTAGACTAGCACCAGCAAGGCAGACACCTTACTACTTGTGCCACCCCTCGGGCCTGATAGTTTAATTTTCAATTCTACATTTAATTTGGGAGATGTCACCAATTTCCTCCACAGTGCTGCACTCTTTTATGTGTTGCCAGCTTTGTATCATGATTCTAATTTCTCCACGTTCTTGCCAGTGACTATAATTTTTTATTTTAAAATTTATATTTCTATTTTTCTATCTATTATAGCCTTCCTAATAGGTGTACATAGCTTCTAAGCATCTTTTCACAGTCTTGGATTGACATCTCACATGCATGTCATTAACTCAGAGTGAAAATCACAGCTGTGTAGAGTGTGGCCTTGAATGGCAGCACAGTAATATTTCCTGTGATGGGAAACCCACTTGGTAGGGTCCGTGCAGTACCCAGAAAAAGCCTGATGTCCTCTTGTGGAGTCTTGATCTATGTGCAGAATCATGCTGGGAGCCACAACTTTCCTATGAGCCAAGAAGGAAAGAACCAGGTATCCCTCTCATACCATATTTTCTCCCAGTATAAGGCTGGACACAGAGGTCACCCTCTCCTCCCAGCATTATATCCTGGGATATTCAAGTAATTCTAGATAAGGTTCCCTGTAGCTTTTGCTCTTACTGGTGTATCATCCTGCCCCAATTGGAATATTACTTTTTGCTGGATGATTTTATTTCTATATGCCTTCTCCTTCAAGAATGTCTTCTCCTAAACATGAAGTCAGGTACCATGTTTCTTTCCTAGAATTTAGTTTATTGTGAAGAAATCATGAATTACTGAATTGATTATTTTTGGCTTCTTCTCTTATTTATTCAGGTCATAATCTCAAAAATCTCAGGTCAAAGAAACTAAAATAAACCAAAAGGAACGAGAATTTTATGCCAGACACAGAAGAACTGTTTTTATAGTGTTTAGGACATTAGGGTTTCTGTAGACTGGTAGAGATCTGTTAATCAATGTATTGAATGAAACTGAAAGTTGGGGAGCCCTTCAAACTTTGACATTATAGATTTTTGTCTTATTAAAAATCTTCCTCAACAAATGATAAATTAACAATCTAGAAAATTAGTTTATGGCTTTAATCACTTTCCTGGCTAGTGCAAATTTGTGAGTTTAGATTCCAGTGCTGAGGCCTATTCTGAGTGATGAAAACAGTCTTATAGTTCATGATCTCTGGCAAAAAGGACTTGGAGGAAGGTGGTGGCTTAAAGTACATTCCTGGCTAGTGCAGGACTGCGAGTTCATGCCATGATGCTGCCCACAAATGCTGAGATCCTGATGACAGTGATTCAAGAATCCCTGTTTGAAAAAGGCCTATACACTGTCCTGGTAGCTCAGGAAATGTCCAAGACAAACATGGGTATTGATTCTGTTGTCATTGGCTTTGGATTTGGTGTTTAAGTCGGATCATTTTTTATTTCTACTCAATGTTCATACGACTGTTTGACTTTGGTACCGTCCATTATTTCTCCCTCAATTTGTGAGGCAGACTAGATGGTTCAGGTTATGTGGTTCTGTTTGAAGGAAAGAAATGGGGGGGGGGCAAAACTCAAACAAGCAAAAAGCAGGAGGAGTCCTTCTAGTGGCTATAAATGTCAATTTAAGAGAAGAAAGGGAAAAAGGAAAAAAAACCATAACAACAATGCAAAAAAATAAAACAAAACCCGAAAATCACCACAGCAATAAAGACAACAACTAAACAAAAACCAGGGTCCCAAAATAAAAACAAAACAAAGCACACACACACTAAAAGAAAATAAAACCAAGCAACAACACAATCACAAAAAATAAAGAAATTAATTTGTGCTTCTTCTTCTTCTTCTTCTTCTTCTTCTTCTTCTTCTTCTTCTTCTTCTTCTTCATCTTCTTCTTCTTCTTCTTTTGCATAGGCACAGTAAATATTGGGGAGATTAGAAAGGGAATTCCCTTGGCTTAAGAGATACAGGGTTTCTCCAGCCTTGAAGCATACTGTCATGCTCTTTTACTCTCCCCTAGGTCCTTTTGTGGTGTCAGAAAACTGTCTGCTCAGTCGTGGATGATAAAATCAGGCCTCTGTAACTAGAGATCTTGATATTTGCACA
The DNA here is from genome assembly GCA_004027635.1 of Crocidura indochinensis. Taxonomy (NCBI): domain Eukaryota; kingdom Metazoa; phylum Chordata; class Mammalia; order Eulipotyphla; family Soricidae; genus Crocidura; species Crocidura indochinensis. The sequence continues at coordinate 13,382 of PVKC010026578.1, forward strand.
GATCATAGGATGGAGCCTAGGATGGACTCTTTCTTTACAGTTCTAGAAGTTCTGTTCCATCACTGTTGTTTTAATCAATCTTCTGTAGTTGGCAGTCTTGGTTTTTGCATGTGGTCACTTCTTAAGTCACTTTTATAAGTGATAAATATATGAAGAGATATATAGGTTTCAAATAATGTGATTAACGCCATATCTTCAGATCATCTCATTGAATGAGTGGCCTGATATGCTGGTAGGGATCTTCAGTCCCCCTGAAGTATACTTGCGGGGACCCAAAATAAAATTAATGAAATGAATTAAAGCAAAAGTGGAAAATGAGTGGGCTAAATTAGAACCTAAAGAAATAAGAAGTTTATAAATCAAATAAAGACAGTTGACTTTTCTTATTCTTTTTTTTAAGTGAATTTGTGAATCTAGAAAAGAGGCTGAGTTTTTTTTTATTTTGTCAAAACAACTAGTCAATAGTCAATTTGATAAAAAAAAAAACAACAAATCATTTTACTATTATTTTAGTCATTTGGAAGCTACTTAGTTATTATATCCTTTTTAACTCTGTATACAGTTATCCGGAGTGGTGCTATCTAATAGAACCTTCCATGGTGCCACCTGGAGAGGGTCAAAATTGCTTCGTCTCAGAGAATATACTAGATGTATTGCTCAGGGAAGTGGGAAGCTATGAGTCAAGGAATTGAGCTTTAAATTATTATTTATTTTAATTACTTAAAATTTACCTGTTCTTGAAGTTGAAAGAGAGGAAATTCTTCCCATCCCTCTGGGTCTCAGACCAGTGGAACATTGAAATTAACACATAGCAGTAATATAGAGAAAAGAATTCCTTTATTTACTGCATGAGGTGAATCTATGTGAATATAGATTCTAAAGCCAGTGGATCAATATGGAGGCATACATTCTGACTCATTAAATGAGACAGATATTGGGCTCTTTAAGGAGAGGGGAGTTCAAATGCTGAAGACTCAAGTGCTGTAATTACCTAATATAGATCAGTTTCTCTGTAAGAGGATATTTCTGAGATATACCCTGGTTTTGCTAAGTGCTACAAATTTTCATTCTGTTGAATACTTAGGGGAATAGCAAACATTTCTTATCAATTAAGCACCGTGATTGATTCATAAACTGAGAGCCATAGCCGGGTAGGCCTGTCCTTCAACCAAGAGCAGTTACTGACAACTGTCCTGTACAGCACAGGGTCTTCTCTCTGCTCCCCAGCACCTGTTCCTTCATGTCTCACTGCACAGTGGAAGTGCACAACTAATCTGGACCTTAGGAAAAGGGTGAAGATCAGCCTAAGTAAAACAAAATTAAAGAGAATGTTCTTTATTATTACTGTGGTTATTTTGGAGTCTCCCAAGTTATGCTCAGAAGGCCCTGAGGTTCACTTCAGGCAATACTTGGCCTAGCTATATCCCTTTAGGTCTCAGGACTGGCAGTATTGGAATCTTTCAACCCATTCCTAGAGATGCTCTGAGACCAGCAAAACTATCTTTGGTAATGTTCAGTGTACCTCATTGTGTCAGGAATTGAACTCAGGCAAACCATACAAACCACAAGCAAACCATACACTTGAGCTTTATAAGAATTTCTCTCAAGCACCAGAGACTACTTTAAATTTTGGAGATAATTTAAATCTTCTTAACTTAAATCTGGAGGTCATGTCACAGGTAGACAGTCTGAATCATATCTTCTCTCTCTCTCTCTCTCTCTCTCTCTCTCTCTCTCTCTCTCTCTCTCTCTCTCTCAAAGCTTACTCTTGGCTCAGGGATCATTCCTGGCAGGGCTTAGAGGACCATTTGCAGTGCCAGGGATCTAAGGATCTAACTTGGGTCAGCTGTATAGAAGCCAATCACCCTACCTTCCCCTGAGTGAAATCATCAATGCACCACCATGTTCAGTTATGAATTCTCCCTCCCTGACCAAATGGACTAAATGATAAGAATGTTGGTGTCAATTGGATGCAGTCTGAAAGAGAAAAAAACAAACATGACCTGAACAAAAGAAGTTTTAAAAAATATGGAAAAGGCAAACCAAGCTTTCCTGGGTGAGTTTTCACATGAAAATGAAAGCCTCAGGCCAAGCTGTGAGTCAGCAGCACAGTGGTGACATAGCACAGCAGTGACTCAGTTCCTCCTCCAAGCAAATTAGAGTGATTTTTTTCCAGAGGGGATAAAAGTTGCATGCAGAAGTTTTAAATATCTATTTTTTACATGTGGTTCTGAAAGGCTGCATGCATGAAACTCTATTACCATGAAGAATACTGTAAATCACCATGCTTCAAATGAAAAATAAAATATTAAGAAAAATGTTTTCTTCATTTTGGGAAGAGTCTTGGTCTCTTCCCAAAGTCTCCCTCCTCTCTGCTGCTGCTACTTCTTCCTGTTGCTTCTCTCAAACATTAGTTAACTAACATTAACTCAGCAGCCAGTGACTAAGGGTGGGTTCTACCAGGCTTAGTTTTTAGGGCTGTGTATCAGATGGGGATTAGGCCATAGAGGGAAGGGCCACTGCCTGCCTGGTCATTGCATAGAGCTGAGCTATAGATTCAGTGAATTCTGAGTTTTAATGAGTTAAAAATCCTGAAAAGGAGGTATTTTCATTATTTTAGATTATGTGGATGATGCGAGCTTACTATCATTAAGAACTGAGCACAGGGCCAGAGCAATAGCACAACAG
>PVKC010026579.1:0-16073 GCA_004027635.1 Crocidura indochinensis
GCCGGGCCCCAACCAGGATGCTTTGTAACAGGATAACATTGACACTGACATTGCAAAACTCAAGATCTCTAATTACTGAAGCCTTACAGCAACAGTCATGATGAGATCTTTTCCAGGGATGTTGAAGAAAGACTTTTAGGTTAGAAAAATTAGTCTGCCTGTGGTTGGTCTTATGGAAGAATATTTCATGGGTAGGAACACCTTGTTTTCAGGCCAAAAGCATTTTTCTTTCTATTTCACCAACTTTTGCACCTAAGCAAAGAAAAAAAAAAAACAAAAACAAAAAACCAAAGAAACAAACAAAAAAAACCTGCTACCCATTTTAATTTTTCAGATAGGGAATCCCACCTTTTGCATACAACTTTGGGACACAATCTACTTGTTTTCTCATATTTCTGCATTTTTTTTATAAAATTAAGAAGGGGGGTTATTGAAGTAACTGTTTTTCACTCTTCTCAGGATAATTCTTATTTGTTTTTGTTTGTCACTCATGGATGGGGTGTACCTCTGGATTGGTCCCCTAACTGTTCTATCCTTGGGTTGACCCTTCTTTTTTTTTAATTAAAGAGCTCTGATCAGAGAAAATACTGAGGGTTTTGGTTCCACAGCTAACCTGCCTGCCTACTGGTATCTCTTGACATCTGACAGCTTGTGGTGGAATTCTCCTGAACCTGTTTTATTCTTCAACCTTGTGTGGATTATTTGCTGTTTTGACTCTACTTCCAGACCAATGTTCCCCAATTCCTCCAAGACAGGGAAATGAAATTTCCACTACATTTCTCCAGGAGACAAGATATTCTGAGGAAAATATATGACTGAAGATAAGAACAAGTTCATGTTTTCATAGAATTAGAGTTATTTCTAAATATGTAGAGGACCCAAGTGATTGATTGCAAAGTTATTCTACTTTCAGGAAAGCATAATCAAGAGTACAAACCACATATGCACATAAAGTCCTAATATTAATCTGTTCATAGTAACAAGGTATATGATGTCTATCAACAGATTAATGTTTATATAAATCATAATGAATGAATATGAAGCTATGACAATATTTGGTTTTAAGTTATTAGTAAATGTTATGCAATATATTATGCATTAGTAAATGTAAATAATTACATCCATAGATAATTACTTTATAAACAACTCTTTAAACAATTAACTGTTAGGGTTATTTTCAAACTAAAATATCACTATTATATATACTGATGTTTGAAGCATGAAATAAAATATACATGGCACAATAACTTTCAGAGCCTTGGACTAGATATTTGTTACTCAAAAGAGAAAGATTCTGAATGATCATATTCGCTATGTATGCAGACACATATTCAATTACAAATTAAAATTTACTTTTAAGGAGCTTCATAAAGATCAAGCAAAGATACAAATAACAAAGTATCTTTCTAATTTCATTGCTTGCTTTTAGTTTTATTTGTGGACTTTGTGATATATAATCAATTTCTCTGTAGTATATCTGTCAAGCTTCATTCTTTTCTTCAAGTTTATGTTTCGATATGTCTTTAAATTATTTTAACATTAGTGTTTACAACTGAATGTGGGCATAAATTTAGGTAGAGAGCTAATAATATTCAGTTACAAACTATTGTACGGCTTCTCCATAATACACTTTGCATTCAAAGTAATATTTTAAATTCTGTAATAATATTCAAGTTCACTTTCAAACTTGTACCATATCTTTTCTTGAAGATATTTTTCAAATATATGCTGTCTCACTCTTTTTAGGCTTTTAAAATAAACTACCACAGTTTTGAAGAAAACAATTTTGAGTTATTTCTTTCTCACAGTTCTGGAGATTGGTACATCCAGATGCATAAAGGCACCATAGGCAAAAGTTCTTACTGTCTTTGTACATGCAGAGGGTTAATAGCATCTCAGTTATCTGTGCTTTCCCTGAAGACATTATATGCTTTCACAGCCCATGTCTTTATCAAAATACAATCACAATGACAGTAAGAAATTTTATGTGGATATTTGAAAAGACACATAATAGCAAATGTCAAGGACAACCCAGTTTTGATCCCTGGCATCCATATGGTGCCCTGAGTATGCCAATTATTGGTGGGAATGTTGCAGTGGTGAAGGGGGATGTTCTGTTCATGATGGAAACCTAACTACAATCATGCTTGTAATCATGGTGCCTAAATAAAGATTTTATAAAAATAAAGAATATCATTCACTACACTAGAAATTATAACAATATTAATGTACTGTCATTAGAAGGTTTTCCCCTACCTTTCTTAAAATACAAGGTTCATTGAAGCATCACTAATGATTTTAACTTTGTTTAATCATTATGGATTTGAAATATTCATATAGTAATTTGACCTAACGAAGCTACAAAAAGTAAATTAGTTATGTCACCGATTGAACTCATATTTCTGAATTCATGAAGATTTTAGCTTTTTTATTTGTAGTTTAATTTTTCCATATTAATTTAATACTTTCATGGCAACATATATATTATCCCTGTAATTCTTCATTTTTCTACTTGTTAAGATAAATATACACTTTTTCAAAAAAATTAAAAATGTTATTTCTAAATGCAGAGCCAAGAGTTTGGATCATAAGAAGAAATAAAAAGATTTAAATGTAGATTTAATATTTTATTTATTTACCTGCTTATTTTTGACTTCACCTGGAATTGTTTAGATATAATTCCCAGCTTTGTCTTTGTAGATTCTCAATACTCAGAAGACCACATGATCCCTTCCCAATAGCAGAACTTAGCCTATGGCAGAAGAGCCTGTGCTCTTATCTTTAAAACTATGATTTTAGTACCTGACATACATTTGCAAATCCATAATATTGTTATTACTGACTCATTTGAAAAGGTATCAGAAATAGTTTAATATTTAATTTAAACATTACAAGTCAATTATGTAAAGTTTCTGGAATGTATATATTCACATGTATGTAAGAAAAATAAGGAGCTAATTAAAAATATTAAAACTAAGGTAACGTTTTCAAGTGATTCCTTTCTAACAGTATCCTCTTAATATTGATGGTTTCTCAACTGGAGCATTATTAACGAATAATGAAAGGGTTACTAAGTTGAATCTATAATGATCTTTAATAATCTTCAATTTTAATTCTCTTCATGGAGTTGTAATTTATATTTTATTAAGCATTAAAATTAATAATAGTACATTTTAGACATTCGTTACACATGGGTTAATATAATTATGCTCTCTATAACAAATCTGACTCAAATCATTCCTCCTTCAAACCCCACCATCCTATAAAAAATGAACTATTTGGAAAAAACATGTATCTATGTATGTTGTCTTTATATAGACTGAAATTAAATTTTATATTACAAAAGCATGCATGGTGTTCTACCCTGGTCTTGAAAATTTAATCAGTTTTTCAACTTCCCATTTAGATGAATTAGCTCTTCATAACCTTTGATGGGAATATCACTAAGTAGATTAATATGACTTCAGCCCATTACACATTACGGTGGTCAAATTAATTCACTAAAACTTTGACCACATTCTGCACAGCAAACCCAAGAAAAATTAATCGCTTGGTGTCATGCATCATATTATACATAGAAGTGAATCAGATGAGTGTAAGTATGCAGATTATTTCTGTCTTTTAAAAATAGTATCAGTGTCTCAAGCAGTTCTAACCATCATACATTATTATTAGTATATTTGATTGCATTATAAAAATTATCAAATAGTTATAATCAAATTAATTGTCTTAATAAATAACTTGCAGAATTGAATACTTTATAACTAAATAAAGTGACTTTGGTTTATTTGTTATTAAAAAGTTCTTTGCAACTACATGAAATAAAAGTATTCAATTATTTTTGATAAAAAGGTCCAATTAAATAAATTAATAACATTAATGTAATATAATATTTGAAACAATTACTTCTGTTAGTTTTCCATTAGATATAGCTGAAAAAGTTATCCTACATTAGTGAAGGACACAGATGAATAGAAGCAAAACTCATGAGACTTTACACTTAATAAGTACTATTCTTTTCTATAAAACTTTGATAACATCGCTTAAATGCAATAGTTTATTATAAAGTATAAACAGAAATGAATACACTAAGCTATAAATTAAACAGGATTCAAAATGATAGAAGCAAAATAACTTTTTCTTAGATCAGCAAATAACCAACACAAACTTACATTTTTTTTATAATTTCTTGTATATTATTCTACTACAATGAAAATCGTAACCTCCTAAATTTAACTTTACATGTTAGCATTGCTTATTTGATATCAAATTGTAGTTTGAAAGTAAAAATTTTAAAATAGAGACTTTACTCTTTTTCAGTAATTTACCAGCCCATCTATTCACGTATTCATTCATCCTTTGGTAATTAGACAAGACTAAAACATTAATGTTCTGCTCCTCTGTTTAAACATTTATAAAATGCTACTCTATCTAGTTTGGCTCTCAAAGTATTATGGCTAACTTATTACCTTTGCAGAGATAAAAATCCTTAATTTAGGATAATTTGATAACCTAAGTAGACTCCTGAAAATAAAAAAGTCACCTTAATTTTTTTAAATTACATATACTTTTATAAAGAAAATAATGATGATGCCCTCAGCTATAATTTCAGCCTCACTGCAGATAAGCTGTTACAATAGTTATATTTGGGAGATATTCAGAAACAGTGATAATCATGGCATAAAATCAGAAGCTACAACAGGTTTCATAACAAAACAAATGAAAAAATGAGAGATAATGAGACATGTCAGAGGAATATCAATCCTACTCAAGGTGCCAATGGAGTTGAAGTCATGTACACCTACATACCTTTTCCAGCACTGAGTAAACAATAATTTTTATGGTTGATCCACTTAAACTACTCCTTTTGGGGTTGGCAGAATGGGTAGTGTTAGGGATGAGGGCTTATGAAAGATGCTTTCTTAATACTGCATCTATTATGGCAAATAAGATCATGCAGAAAAAGTATCTCTTTATGCTGGTTTGACTAAGTCATATCAAATTACATTGTATATGCATCTGCTGCCTGTGACTTGAATGACTCAATAAATGTTATATTTCAGTATAAAATTCTTGCTCACTAACAGAGACTGGTGAAAAGCTAGTGCAAAAGTACACATTAATTTTTATAAATTAAGCTAAGTCATAATGATCAAACTATTTTTCAATGTTTAGTTAAAATAGTTTTATGATAAAAGGAGTTTTGTAATTATACAAATAGGGCTTAAATGTAGAATAAACAATAATTGGATTTAATAAAAGAGACGAGTTGATAAAAATTATGAAACTGGAATGGGGTAGAATTTAGACAAAATGCAAGCAGTTGATTAAGCTTGGTGCCTATATTAGGTAGATATTACCAAAGAAACAATTATGTCTATATGCAACTATCTAATTATCATTGATCTATCACTATTTTTTTCGGTCATTTATTCTCTTCTATGTACAGCTTATTGAGTATATAATTGTATGAATTAAGATTTATTTTTTAAACATTATTGACTCATTGCTTGACTCATTAGTTGGCTTTTTGGCCGTACCCAGAGGTGCTGCACTCAGAAATAGCCCAGGCAGACTGGGGGACCATATGGGATGCCAGGAATCGAACCTGGTCTTTCCCTGGTCAGTGCATTGCAAGGCTAATGTCCTACTGATGTGCTATCTCTCCAGCCCTAAGATTTATTTTCTTTTTTTTATTAATCATATTGGTTTACATGTCATTCAAAGTATTATTCCAGTTACATATAAACATTGAATCAGGGGAATTCCCATCACAGAGTTGTCCGCCCTCCACCTCCATTCCCGTTCTGCCTCCCATATCCTCCACCCTCTCCCGGGGGTCTTCTAGATTGAGTGACCCCCTCTGTTTCTGGTTTATTACTTAGTGATCTTATATCTGATTAGGCTTGGTGTCTCCATTGCTTCTCCCTCTAATTGGGAGGCAGGATTAGATAGTTCAGTTTTGTGGTTTTGTTTGGGGAAGAGTACAGTAATTGAGTGCAGTAAAAATTAAGTATGCCTACAATGGATAGAGTCCTAGCAGCTCTCATCCTCGGTTTGAGAGAAGGGGAAAAGAAAAGGTGAAACACCACAACATTTTACAAAGACATGTCAAATAAGACATCTAGTGAGCACTGCAGCAATAAAGATATGCCCCTCATAATTGTCATGGTCTTGAGATAAAAGACATGACGGAGCGCAAAAAAATCAAAGAGAAAAGAAGAAAGAAAAAGTAAATATATAAGTAAAATAGTGGACTAATACTTATATATCTATACCAAAATAAGAAGGTCGACAAAAACAAGATAAGAGAAAAATAAAATAGTAATAAGAAAAATAAATTAAAAAAAAAAGAAAAAGAAAAGGGGCCCGGGAGATAGCATGGAGGTAAGGCTTTTGCCTTTCATGCAAAAGGTCACCGGTTCGAATCCCGGTGCTCCATATGGTCCCTCGTGCCTGCCAGGAGCAATTTCTGAGCATGGAGCCAGGAGTAACCCCTGAGCACTGCCGGGTGTGACCCAAAAACCAAAAAAGAAAGAAAAGAAAAAAAAAGAAAGAAAGAAGAGAAAAAAATTTGTTTTGAGCTTCTTGTCTCTCTCTCTTTTGTGGTTTTTGGGTCCCACCCAGTAGTGTTCAGGGGGTTACTCCATGTTATTTCATGATTTCTGCTTATTAAGTGAAGTTGTTTTTAATTATTATATAACAATAGCAAATAGATTCAGGAAGCTAGTTCAAAAGTCAGGAAAACAATCTTGACATGACTAGCCTGAGTTTGAGTCTCAGCACCTTATGATAACACAGTACAGCAGAGTACTGAGTGCAGAGCCAGCAGTGACCCCATCCTCACTAAAATGATCTGAAACAAAAACAATCCAGCAATCAAGAAAATCAAATTTGCTGCATTGTAATCTACATGTAAATTCTTGAGTCTACCTTTAATATCAACGCTTCCATCATTTCTAGATTGTGAATAGGATTTTCCAGACTTTAGCACCAATACTCATGAGAAGATAAAGAACTTTAGAAACATCATATGGAGTTTTAATAATTAAATAACAATGTCACAGAATGGCATTACATAGAATGGCACTAAATTTTTGGTACTATTATTATATAGTCATTTTAGCACTGACCCTAAAATTTCAATAAAATTTCAATATATTTTTACATAATTAACATTTCAACTATTTCAAATATGAATACTTAGTTGATTAGTCATATCACTTAAGATAATTAAATATTTTGTTTGGGGATTGGAGAGATAACACTTCCTTGCTCAAAACAGATTCAGTTTTTATTTCCATCTATTGCTATTGCTATTGCTATTGTTTCTTACTAATTTAGTGTCTTTATAATGCCTTTATAAAGGCAGACTGAACCCATGTCAACCACATGGAAGATGTCTTAATATCATAGCTTTTATTGTCCAGGATGACCTCAATTTATTTTATCATGTCACAATAGACAATTTGGCTTCCACTGGAGCTATTTAAGTTTCATTTTATTTTTTTCATTATACTTCAAATCTAAACAAAATGCATAGGCATAGGTAATGTGACTCATAAAAGTTAACATGCAATGACTACCTGGAAATTAAATTAAGTAATTAAGATCAAAGAAAATAGAAAATCAGTTACTGTTAATGACTCAGCAGTGATACTTGTTTCATTCTGCTATATCATCATGAAGAATAGTTACAACAAAAGTAACAAAGTAGTTTTTCATTGACAAAATGATGCTAACAAAATTTCAAGTCTATCAAATATGGGGAGAATCTTCTAATTAACCAGAATGTAGAATACGTCTGACAGACTTTTTCTTTTGTTATCTTTATTATGTTACATTATGGTGTGTGTGTGTGTGTATGTGTGTGTGAGAGAGAGAGAGAGAGAGAGAGAGAGAGAGAGAGAGAGACAGAGACACAGAGACACAGAGAGAGACATAGACAGAGACAGAGACAAAGAGAGAGAGATTACTGGTTAATGTGAAGCCTTGTTTCTGATTTTGTGTTTAGGTATCATTTATTGTGTTGTGTAACTGTACATTGGAATAATGAACATCATCATGTTTATAATTAAATTACCTGACATTAGTAAATTGATATTTTTAAAACCAAACAAAAAACTGAAGAAACTAACATAAGGACAGTTAAACAAATAGAGGCAAAGCTGGTGCTATCCTTAAACCAATTGTCACAATATATCTCTGTTTTCAATAATTGAATTTGATGGGTTTGAAATGAAGGGTGAGAGTGATAGTCAACTCCTTCCCCTTATTTCTCAATGCCAATAGAATAATCATTGATTCCTGCCTCCACTTTACTGTAAGTTTCGGGTCTACCACTTTCATAAAAAAGGTAAACTTGTAGAGATATAGTATAGTGAGTAGAGCTTTTGCCTTGAACAGGCTGAACTCAGATTCTATCTCCAGTATCCAATGTGATCCTTTGAACACCACCAGGAGTGATTCATGAATGCAAAGGCTTAAGCTATTGCTTCTTACTAATTTAGTGTCTTTATAATGTCTTTATGGTCTTTACGTAGCCAGTGCCAGGTATGTTTAGCAAGTTGACAAAGGTAATCCTTGTTACCATTATGGCTGTTGTTTCACAAGAACAAATCAAAATGTATTCGTGCATCAGATCAACAGGGTATTTTTCAGTCAGTTTTGCCTAATTTTATTTGTAATGTGTCAGTAAAATGACTGGCACTAGTAAAACTCTAAAATATGCTGAGCACAGAACCCTCAATATTAGAGTTCCCCTACATAATACTACAAAACAAAATAAAGCTAAGCAAAACAAAACAAATCAAAGAACAGTAGAAGCAAAATTAATAAGGGTAACAGAAGAGGAGATAATGGATAGTATCATTTCAGCCTTAGATCAACCACAGCAGTACTACTGGTTCTGCTTAAATTTTTCTTCACAAAGTGTGGCCTTTACAGTACTGAGTTAATGTTTTGTCCCAGAAATTTAGCCAGCCAAGTACTGAAATGTAAGTAGATAAATAGTAGAAATGAGCAGATCTGAGTAGTGCAATATGGACTAAGATGGAGACTGATGAGTCTAGCTTTACAGATTACCCTTCATATGTAGAGAATATTTTCAGTAAGTTTTTATTCACCTAAAAATTCCCCCATTTAAAATATGTATGGATATTCAAGGAGAAGAAATTCTACTCACTGCAAGGTTCAACAGGCATCACTAATTAACCTATGCAGATATTATTTATCTTCCTCTTGCCTCAAATTGACAAAAAATTGTTCAACACTTTATGCTCCATGATCTCATATCATGTAAGCTTGAAGCTACCACATGCATTCTTATTTTCAGTTAGTCCTCATCACTTTTCATTATATGTGTTAGCTTTCTTCTAAAATGAACAGAGTATTTCTTCAACTTATCATATACAAAACACTCCTGCCTTAGGCTTTGCTTCTAGTAAAATCTAGATACCTTGTGACCAGAAATTTTTCCATTAGAACCAAAGATTTTACTACTAAGAATGCAAGTTTTTATATGTGTGTATGTTTGGATGACAAGTTTTCTTGGTGGTAGTATTTTGAGGTAGTCAGATATTCAGAAATAAAAAGTACAAGGCTTCTTTCAGACACAGTTCTTGATGTGATATTTCTGGATTCAACACCATTATAGAAATCTAGATTCTGTATTTTCAGAAAAATGAAATAACAGCTTCTCTTGTTCATAAATTTGAGTCATAAAGAAAAGCATGGCAATATTAATTTGAAATGCCATACTACAAAATACCAAGGATCTATTCAATTTCAGAAGTAATAGAGCAATAAATATTAAAAAAAGTGATACTGAGCACTTAAAATACGATGTTTATAAAAAATATGCTACTGCAAAATTCACTTTAATTTCAACTCAATTCAACCAAATATTCATAGTAAAAATGAATTAAAGTGACTCCTAACTTTCTGAGCAAACTGTGAGAAGTGTCCCAAATATTCTTAGCCAATGGAGTTGGAAAATCGAAGCAAAAGTTATAGGGTGCCTTAGCATTTCACAGTAGGCTGAGTCAGTGCTTGGAGACTACAAAGTCATAGCCACTAGTGTTTTGGACTTCCAGGACTAAACCCAATTATTCTCAGGGGATTATGTCATGACATGTATTGAACTTAGGTTTATTCCTAACATTTTACCTACCAGTGTGTTATCTACTGAACACTAGTAGAATTAATTTTAAACAATAAATGTTTCTAGTTACCTTGATGGGTCATTTCACATAAGCATAGAAAGAGTAATTATTAGTCCACTAGATTATTCCAATATACTTTGCTGAAATGTTTTTTATTCATTAATCTGTAACTAAGTTCCTAATGTTTTTGAAGCTTCAGAAACTATACCAATATTCTTCCATAATGTTAAACTTGTGACACTTATATGGAGGGGAAGCATCTATTCACAGAATGTTATGGGGTATCAATTCTAAGCAAGAAGTCATCCCCAGGTTGGTCAGGAGTGCATTAAAGAAGAGGAATCAAACCCACGCAACTCTCAAGCAAAGTACACTCATTATCAATTAAACTATTTCTTGGATTCTTATGCTCTTTCTTTACTTCTTTAATTAATGTTTTTCACAACTAAAATTAAAGCTAAATTATTTCATTCATTTAATAAAATAGGATTTTTCAGCTTTCAAATTTAACCATGCAATACATTTGATAAAGTTAACTATGCAGTTATCTAAAAGTTTAAAATGTCTCATAATCATATTGATAAAACCTTAGATTGTTCTACACAATAGCCATAGCCTTTCAATGCTTTGATTTTGGATCTAGACCTACTTTCTTTCGGGTTTTTGTTTTGAAGTTACTGAGTGCCCTTGAATCTTTTATTTATTTCAAAATTTTTAATTTTTTTTTAAATTTTTGGTTGTTTGGGCCATACTCAATGGTGCTCAGGGGTTTCTCTTGCCTCTGTGCTCAGAAATTGCTTCTGTCTCAGAGGACTATATGGAATGCCTCTGTTAGTAGAGTATAAGGCAAAGGTCCTACCACTCCGGCCCTCTAACAACTTCTTTATTTGTTTGTTTGTTTTCGGGCCACACCCGGTGACACTCAGGGGTTACTCCTGGTTATTTGCTCAGAAGTCGCTCCTGGTAGGCACGGGGGACCATATGGGGAACCGGGGGATCGAACCGCAGTCCGTCCTAGGTTAGCGCAGGCACCTTATCTCCAGCGCCACCGCCAGGCCCCCCTCTAACAACTTTTAAAGGTAAGTCAAGACTTGAAAATTTACAGCTTAGTTCACATTCATAGTGTAAGTTATTATAGCAATAATACAAGAGGCATAGTATTGATGCTTCCTGAACCCCAATTCTGAGATTACAGTGATAATAACCTGGGAACACAAGTTTCATTCTATACATGGGAAAGGCCTATATATATGAGAAAAACAGAACAAAATGTAAAAGATGAAAAGAGTCAGCCTACATCAAAATGTTTTACTAGAATTTTTTAAAGATCATACACAAGAGGATATTAAAGTGGTCATGTAAACCTAACGAAATTTCAGTGTTTTCAGCTATCTTCTTGATGAGTGCCAACTATATACTTGCATCATAGGAAACCAAAAGAACATATTCCCAAACAAATAAATTTAAATGCACACCCAATCATAGCTTATACAAATTGAGGAATAAAATAAGACAATTTCAAGAGTATTGGATACAAAATTTTCTGATGCAAACTAAAATAAAACCAAATCAAATATCAGTTGTTAAAAGTGATACAAGAAAAAAAAATAAACCAGAGGAAGCGCAACTTGATGTCATACCTTAGCCATCTTAGGAACTAAACACCTTTTAGTATTTTATAATATATTTTTCCTCCTAAACATGGAAAAAAAGTCAGGGGGGGGCTAACAAATGATCTCTGGATGCAAAGTCAGGTGTTGTCCAAAAATAAAAGCAACAACAAAAGAAAAAAGGGAAAAATAAATTTCACTATACTTTTCTGACCTTGTCAGAGAATAAGCTATAGTTAAACAAGCATCAGATAGTTTTATTAGATGATTTTTAGGAGACATTCACCAGTAACATTGATTACTAATGCATACATAAAAAAATCAAGAAAACTAAGTAATTTACCAGCTTCCGGAAGCCATATTTTTTTCCATTTGAGGGGCATAAGATTGGGGTGTAAAGGAATTAGAGTCAAATCTGACTGGTAATGGATCATTCCCAGTTTTTTTTTTCCTTCTGGAATTGAATTTTGTACTGGGAAGGGAATCAGGTTCTCTGAATGTAGTACACGTGTATTACTCCTTGTACTATTTTCTAGACCTTTCCACAGTCATTTTTAAGTTAAAGAGTCAATGAAAAAATTTAGAATGAAGACATAAGTAGGTTAAGGAAGTTAGTGAATAATTCTCAATGAAATAGATATTTAAGATACTTAGAGAAATTTGTGTCTTTGTGAAGGCTCATGCTTATCTATCAATTTTAAATCATCTTTAAAGAATTTAACTATCTCTATAAGAGGCAACTTCAATTGGGCCTTCAGAGACCCTATAAAATTAATCTTTGGGTAAAGATATTTTTGGGAGTACAACATCTTGCCATCCAACAAGATGGAGAGTATATAGAACTTTCTTGAACACAAAGTTCTCTATAGAAACTGTATGATCTATATTATCAAGTCATTGGACTTTTTATCAATATTATTTTATGTTCAAAAGTGACCTATTTTATTTTGGAGGGCCATGCTACTGTCTCTGCTTGAAACTGATACATGGCTGATACATGTAAATGATGGAAGCTCACCAGCAGGTGTCGTATGGTGCTTACTATGAGTGCAAGGTAATGTGTACAGGTATGACAGAGACACTGAGATATTTGTATTATGCAGCAAGATAATTTTCTTCTTATAACATTATTCTCCATGTCAAAATTTTTAAAATGACAGTGTGAAATTTACACCTCAAAAGTGACTATAATGATAGAATTTCATATGGAAGCACTGAACATAATTTAATTTCAACTTGTTTAGATTCTATACTTATTTAATTAATTACATATGGATTTTTCCTTGTTGTTGTTATTTTGGTGTTTTGTTTGTTTTGTGACCACTTACAGCTTATTCAGGCTTACTCCCACACTGAGCAATTCCTTCTAGAAGGATTTGTGGACAATATGGGGCAGGCAGTGAGATCAAATTTAGTGACTTTGTGCAAGGTAAGCATCTTACCTACTATACACAAGCACTGACCTGATGCGGCTCTTAATATACACATATATCCTAAAAATTGTAAATATGATAAAGGTATTCAATACGTTATATCTCATTTCAGTTGATAAATCAAGCAGCATCTTCATATAAACCACAAAATGATAGATATCTAAACAATTCCAATATTTTTCTTTTTTATTTTCATCTAAACATTTTATAGAGAATGTACATGCTTTCGTGTTGAAATGCATTAATACTAATCTTTTCCACAGCTATTTCATTCCTTACTATCTACATTACTTTTCTCATAAAATTTGTTTGTATTCCTCTCCGGTTTCTATATTATTTGTAACATCTCTCTAATTCTGAACAAGAGGACTCAATTAATATTCCATTTACTTGCCCTTCTAAAGTTCTTAATTAAAATGCTAAGCAGTATATTAAATCAGTTGGAGGCAGAGTGGCCTCTGTAACAGAGAATAAGACTACATTCTCTATATAATGTGTCTATTTAAATTGTTTTTCTTTGTATATTACTTTAAATGGCTTTTACTGTAAAATCAACCTGTCACTTGTGCTTCTAGTTATGACTCTCACATTCATTACTACAAACTATAATAAATAGTTTGCATCATTTCAAAGTACATTCATTGAAGCATGGTGTCAGGATATGATTTAATGATTTAATCAGGATATGATTTAAGAGATTCTTTGTTTTAAAAAAAACATCATCAAAAGGGCCGGATAGCACAGTGGTAGGGTGTTTGCCTTAGATACAGAAAGACAGTGGTTCGAAGCCCGGCATCCCAAATGTTCCCCCGAGTCTGCCAGGAGAGATTTCTGAGTGTAGAGCCAGGAGTGCTGCTGGGTGTGACTACAAAACAAAACAAAACAAACAAAAAAAACCCATCATCATAGACTGTTGATATATTTCTAAAAGAAAATTGTTAAAAACAGCAAAATATATCTGCAGAATTTGTCTCAATACCTTTTCATATTGCTCACTCTGTGTAATGTAATCTTACTTTATCAGGCCACTAAATTTTTATTTAACAAGCAAAATTTTATATATCATTTAACAATGGCTAAATAAAACTCACTCACTGGGAAGAAATGTGGGTTATTCTGTTAAATCTTTCATATAGTGCAGTATTTTTCATTTTAAAACAATGAAAAAAGTCACCTTGTATACTTAAAAAAACTTAGCAGTTAGTCTACTAAACAGCATATTATGAGTATGTGCCATTGTTTATTAAATCGTCATAATATTATTTTTAAGAGCATGAGCATATAGGAATGTCATGTATTCTCATTGTAGTTTTCAAATATAATTTAACTCATGAAATAATTATCAACGCTCCATTTTTTAAACATATTGCAGTTTACATAGATCCTTTATATTCTTAAATAAAACTGTTAAAATACTAATATATACTATATTAATTTTAAGGACAAGAATGAGTGTTAATGTGTTTTGAGTTTCAATATCTGGAAGTATATATTCAAAATTATTTAATTAGAAATACAATATGAGGCTGGAGTGGTAGCACAGTGGTAGGGCTTTTGCCATGCATGTGGCTGACTGTGGAAGAACACAGGTTCAATTCCCGGCATTCCATTTGGTTCCTTGAGCAAGGAACGATTTTTGAGTGCAGAGCCGGGAGTAACCCCTAAATACTGCTAGATGTGCCCCCCCAAAGAACGAAATAACAATGTGTTCAAAAGTTTGCAATAGAATAATTTAATAGAATTTTAATTAAGACATAGACTATTACATTTAATTATATTAAATAATTTTGTACATATTTAACATTTCACTATTGGGTGATATGGTTATAAATATATCCAAGAGCTTTTACCTAAGGTATTAAAGAACATAAATACTTTCTCCAGATTTATAAAAGTATATTCTAAAAAAATTTATATTCTGTATTTTCACAGTAATGAGCACCATATTATGAAATGAGAACAACATTTCTAGACTTATAGGGAATTAGCAATTATTTATAAATTAATACATCTTATGAGATTTTCAGAGAAGAAATTTAGAAATATGAGCTGTATAATTAGAACAAAATTATTGAAATTAAGGAGTAGTTTAATTAAATAATATAAGTACATTATGGTTAAAGCAAACACACTATGATGATTTTCATAAAATTTTAAATTTTAAATGCAGTTAGATGCAAGCATATATCTTAAAATAAATTAATTAATTAATTTCACATTATTTCGAAGAGAAGAACCTCTAGAAATATTTTGGATTTCCTATTCTAACTAATTCAGCACTCGTTAAAGAGAATAAAAAGTATCTTGAGTTATCTTACATATTTAAGGAAAATTTTAAAGGTTGATTTACATAGTTAAAACTAAATGATATTACAATATGGACAAAATGATATATTTAAGTTGAAGTGTAGTTTAGAATATATGTCTCTTTATATGCATGTCTTTATATGTAACTTGTAGTTATAACATCTTATTTCTCTATATTTATTATTGTATCAGTAGCAATTCATGGGGGTGCAAGTGATAGCATAGCTGTAGGGTATTTCCCTTTCACACAGCCAACCCTGGACAGGGCCAGATTTGATTTCCAGCAACCTATATGGTCCCCTGTTCCTGCCAGGAGTGATTTCTGAGCATAGAGCCGGGAGTAACCCCTGAGTACCTCCAGGTGTGGCCCAAAAATCAAAACAATAACAACAACAAAATAATGATTTACTATTTCCTTCACTTTTTAAGTGCCTTCATTTAAAATTAGTTTATAAAATATATACTATGTATGAAGTAAATTAAATTGAAAGTTCTTTACACAACACAAATACATTGAAATTCTGTAAGATGGGAGGTCATCTTAAAACATCCTACAGTTC
>PVKC010026580.1:0-16075 GCA_004027635.1 Crocidura indochinensis
AGAGGGCCTGTTCCCCGACAGCCAAATGCACATCAATGTGGGTGCCGTCTAGATCCACAAGACCCATGGCACCAGGACTCATACTACCCACAAGAACTCACTGAACGCACATCAACAGAGGTGAACTAACCCACCCCCCAAAAAGGTGGAGCCAAAGGAGCCTGGCCACTCTGCTACATGACTGCACTTTTCCTAGTGAATGGCCTACAGCACAACACCTAGCAAACACCATACTACAAGTATGACAATGGGGAAACAACTCAGGCCACCATCATACTTAGAGAAAAAAGATGGCAGCTCTGATGACAGAAAAGTGCCAACCACCTTTTAGCCTCTCAGACAAGGATATTAGTGGAGAAATATGGAGGATCTTCATAGAAGTAAAAGAAAGCATAGAACGTACTGAACGAACCACAGATAAGAATCAAGAGACTATGAAAGCAGAAATGAGAAAAATCCAAACTGAAATAAGGACTGAAAAACATGGCAAAATGAAAGCCTCACTGGAAAGCCTCTAGAACAGTAAAAGTGGCTGAGAACAGAATCAGTAAGTTGGGGGCCCGGGAAATAGCATGGAGGTAAGGCATTTACCTTTCATGCTAAAGGTCATCGGTTTGAATTCTGGTGCCCCATATGGTCCCCCGTGCCTGCCAGGAGCAATTTCTGAGCATGGAGCCAGGAGTAACCCCTGAGCACTGCCGGGTGTGACCCAAAAACCACAAAAAAAAAAAAAAAAGAATCAGTAAGTTGGAATATGCGATGCATAACAACTCCAAAATAAGAAGTTGAGAAAGATCCTTAAAACAAGACATCAGACAATAGGGGAAAAAATCCTCAAAGAATGGAAACAGACAAAAATCGAAGTCTTTGATAAACTCAACAGAAACAACATAAGAATCATTGGAGTTCAACATCATTGGACTAAATGTACCAGTTAAGAGGCATCAAGTGGCAAAATAAATTAAAAGCTGAATCCGACATTCTGCTACAAGAAATACAGCTGAATAGTCAGAGCAAATATAGTCTCAAAATCAAAGATTGGAGGACAGTCATCTAAGCAAACAACTCCCTTAAACACTATCAGCCATCTTTGCCTTTATGGAATATGATAGTTCACATGTAGGTGGCAGGCATTTGTATGTAGTGCTGCAAGTTCTTCTGCAGGTGATTTAAATATTGGCTAAAGGCCAGCAGTTTCATTTCCTTGAGCCATCAGCCCTGGGAGACCTAAATGGGCTCTCATGTGAGAGATGAAAATTGGCTCAGAATGTTTTTGCAGAAGGGCTTGTAATTGCTGAAGCAAGTATTGAATAAACTAGTTATAAGCATTTAAAGAAATGGTTACTAAGCCTGGGAACAATCCTACCACATATGCTGAATCGGTTACTACATTGCATGGCTCTGAAATATGTTATAGTAATTTAAAGTGAAAGTTCCACTTGTTGAGCAGACTTGTAATTTGTAGGCACTGTTGTAGTCAGTGAAGGGCCAGTGGTATCTCCTTTACCTGATGATGACCCTTTAATGTAAAACACAGGAGCATTGGATATAGGGAAGGAATGGATAATAGAGGAGATTTACACAATGTGTCCCTTTGAACAACTCCCAGTCTTTCCAGTCAGATATGGGAGGAAACTTTTCCTGAAAAATCTAATAGAGCTCCTTGAAGGGACTCACTGAGAGGAAATATGCATTCTACTTCCTTTTTTGGAATTGGCAGAACCATTATCAGAATCAAAACAAGCAAAGAAACTGTGGACCTTGGATTTAATGATAAAAGCAGCGATCAATTCCAAATAAGACACAAATGTGTGAGATTGCTTGTTATGAAAATGAACTCATTCCGAAAATACTATACATACAAATAAGATCTTCTCTAATAGAGATTGGAACACACAAATCTTGTAGTGCAAAGGGACCTTACACCCTGAACATTGACATAACAACCTGGCACAGGCCTCAGAAGAATGGGCATTTTCCATTCACCCCTGAACCAGGGAAGCCATCCACCAAACATCCAAGTTTGTCTATAACATCACCTGGAAGCAATCCTCTACTACGGAAGACCCTACCACTGCTCAGACATCGACCTGCTGAAGAGACTTCCCTTAACACTGAGAAGACTTAACAACAACAACCTGCTTATAGGACAGGGCTCTCTGCATTGCCCTTTAATTGTGAGGTGAAACAAGAGGATGTTCCACATCCTGACTTCAATGTAGGATATGCAGATTCCAGGATCTTTAATACAGAAACATGATACCAACAACAGAGACTATGTGAAAAATAAAAGTGTGTTGGCACTACAGACAATGTCTTGGATTGGACGATCTAGCTTGCCTGGAGCCTAGAGTTGGTCTTCTGCCAGGAAACTTCAGGGGTAAGGTCTCTTTGTATTTAGGCCAAGGTTATTCCTTTCCATGCCCCTCATATTTTCGTGGGCCTATGCAAACAACAATTGCCGCTCTAACACCGTTTTTACTGTGCTCCTTTGACTCTAATCTTTAAAAAAAACCACTTAAATTTTTGAGGCTAACTTAAACTAATATGCATGTACATGGAAATGAAAAAAATACTATGCCTCTAATGTTTAAGGAGTTACATAAGTTTTATGGCTTTAGAGTGCCTTTTGTGCTGCTAAGAAATATTATAATGTATTACAATCTGGGGACTTGAGGGACAAAGTAATTGTACATGGATTCTGTTTTATTTATCTTAATGTTCTTTGGCTGAAAGTTCAAAGTTAAGATATCAGCAAGGGGACTTCTTCTGAGAATTATGTTATGGGTGATTGTCCTTCCACTGTAACTTTACCTTGTCCTCTTTCTTTGCATCTTTGTTCTCATAATTAAAAATTAAAAATTTAAAAAAAACGAACCCATTCCAAATGGCCCACACAACTGAGAAATAGAAACTGTAGGAGAATGAGAAGTAGTAAAAATTAAAAGACACACTTTCTCTCCAGATATGAACCTAGAAATATAGTACTTTTGGAGTCAGTTCATGAAAAAGTCCAATTCCTTTTGGGTCTTTTGAGTTAAACACCTAGGGCTATTTAAGTTTGGATTTTCCTACAGTGTGTTGAATAAATTTCTGAGTTCAGAATTTGGGATTACAAGGGAGGGACTGATACAATTTATATCACCTAAGAATTTTGTAAAATTATTAAGGGTTCTTAGATTTTTCTGATAAATAAAAATTTTTTGAGGATGCACTAAAGTATACTTCAATATGAACTTGAAGAGCAAGAATTGAAACAGAGGCAAAGTCTGAATTTTTGTCATTCTCTGTCTGTAGAGCAGAATATGAGAGTACCATCCATATAGTGGACCAAATATGTGTGGGAAAACTTTGTTTTTCAGTAAACAACAAAATATTGACAAAGGTTGGGTAAGTTCGCCATGCCCTGAGGTAAAACATCCATTGGAAGGATGAAGGGGCCTACAAAAATAACAATACAGCTTATAAAATTAGAAAATGATCAACTAAGTTGACTAAAAATAGGCAGGCAAAAGGAAATAACAAAGCTTAGAGAAGAAATTAATGAATTGAAAATTCTAAAAATGTGTCAGAGAGATAGCATGAAGGTAGGGTGTTTGCCTTCCATGCAGAAAGATGGTGGTTCAAATCCCGACATCCCATATGGTCCCCTGAGCCTGCCAGGAGCGATTTCTGAGCATAGAGCCAGGAAGTAACCCCTGGGCACTGCCGGGTGTGACCAAAAAAAAAAACAAAAAAAAGAAAATTCTAAAAAGAATCCAAAATATCAAAGAAAGAAAAAGTTGGTTCTTTGAAAAAATAAATAAGATCAGCAAACCACTAGCAAAACTCACAAATGGAGAGAAACTTAATAAACCAAATTACAAATGAAAAGGGAGATCACTACAGATACTACAGAAATTCAAAGGGTAATCAGAGACTACTTTGAGAAACTATGCCACCAAACAAGAGAAACTGAAAAAAATGAATAAACTATTGGACTCATAACCTTCTACGGCTAAAAGGATGATTAAGTATATATGAACAAACACATTACTATTAAGGAATTTAAAATGGCAATAAAAAGTTTTCTCCAAAACAAAAGCCCAGATCCTGATGAATTCACTAATGAATTATTTAAAACTTCAAGAGGAACTACTACCAATCCCTTTTCAGGCTCTTCCAGGAAATTGAAGAAACAGAAACACTTACAAATAGTTTCTACAAAGCTAACATCATCCTGATACCAAAACCAGGCAGAGATGCCACAAAAAAGAGAACTATAGACCAAAATCCCTGATGAATACAGATGAAAAATCCTCAACAAAACCCTGGCAAACAGAAACCAATACCTCATAAGAAAGTTATACACCATGACCAAGTAGGTTTAATTTCAGAAATACAATGATAGCTTAACATTTGCAAGTCGTTCAACATAATACACCAAATCAATAAAATAAAAAGTAGGAATAGATGCATATCATAAGATCATAAGAATAGATGCAAATAAAGCATTTTATAAGGTCCACACTCATTCATGGTAGGAAAAAACTCTCAACAAGATTGGAAAGAAAAGAACTTTCCTCAGTATAGTCAAGGCCATTTGCCACAAGCCTATGGCAAATATTATACTCAACAGAGAAAATCTGAAAGACTTTCCTCTAAAATCTAATATAAGACAAGGCAGTTTCCTCTCTTCACTCCTATTTATCATAGTACTAAAAGTACTTGCCATAGCAATTAGGCCAGAAAAAGATAGCAAGGGCATCTAGGTAGTAAAGGAAAAATTAAAACTCTCACTGTCTGCAGATAACATGATATTATATTTATAAAACCCTAAAGACTCTATCAAAAAGCTTCTGAAAACAATAGATTCATATAAAAAAGTGACAGACTATAAAATTAACATGCAAAAAATTAATCTGAAATTTAAAAAACTATGGAAAAGATCAATGAAAACAAGAGGTTTTTTCCTTTGGGGTGAAAAAAAAACAAACAAGATAGATAAACCACTACAAAACTAAAAAAAGACTCACACAAATAATAATAGAGAAGAAATTGTCATTATAAAAACAACCTCATTCACAATAACACCACAGAAATTAAAATACCTTGGAGTCAACTTAACTAAAGAGGTGATAAGACCTATACCAAAAACAAAACAAAAAACAAAACAAAAAAAACCTACAACAAACTATTTCAAGAAAAAATAGAACTCAAGGATATGGGCAACACAAATTCTGTTCATGGATTGGAAGGATTAAAATCATTAAAATGGCAATACTTCCCAAAGCATTGTACAGATTTTAATGCAATCCCTCAAAGGTTACCCACGACATTCTTCAAAGAAGTGGATCAATCACTCCTGAAATTCACTTGGAACAATAAACGCTCATGAATAGTTAAAGCAACCCCAAGGAAAAAGAAGATGGACGTATCACTTTTTCCAACTTTAAATTGTATTTCAAAGCAATAGTTATTAAAACAGCATGGTAGCAGGATAAAGACAGACCCTCAGATCAATGAAATAGACTTGAATATTCAGAGAATGTTTCCCAGACATAAATCAATCTTTAATCAATTAATTTAATTTCTTTAAATTAAATTAAGTTACATTACTTTTATTTAATAAATTACTCTATAAGGTATATAGAAGAAAACATACGCAATACACTCCATGATATTAAAACTAAAGGCATCTTCAAACCCATCAGATAAGAGGCTAATATCTAAGATATACAAGATACTGACAGAACTTAACAAAAACAAACAAAAAACAACTAACTTTGTCAAAAAAAGAAAAAATGGGAAAAGAAATGAACAGACATTTCCATAAAGAATAAATTCAAATGAACAAAAGGCACAAGAAAAAATGCTCCACATCACTAATCATCAGGGAGATGTAAATCAAAACAACAATGATATATTATGTCATACCACAGAGACTTCCATGTTTTCCTCAAAATAAGACATCCTCTGAAAATAAGACCTACTTACAGTTTTCATTCTGGGTAAAATATAAGGCTCCCCCCACAAATAAGCACCCCCAGGCTCTGACTTGAAATGAAAATTAATTTACCATAACTGATTGCTAGGACCACCGTCAGTGGCATCCATAGGATTCACAGTTTATCTGCTTTGTGTTTACAACTATCATGCTTCTGTACTATATACAGGTAATAAATTTCCTTTTTTTTTTTTTTGGTTTTGGGTCACTCCCTGCAATGCTCAGGGGTTATTCCTGGCTCTATGCTCAGAAATCGCCCCAAGCAGGCTCGGGGGACCATAAGGGATGCCAGGATTTAAACCAGCGACCATCCACATGCAAGACAAATGCCTTACCGCTGTGCTATCTCTCCGGCCCCAAATTTCCTTTACTTTCATTTAACAATAAATGTGTACTATATTCTTTTTCATGGAAAAGTAAGACATCTCCTGAAAAGAAGACCTAGCACATCTTTGGGAGCAAAAATAAATATAAAAGACACTGTCTTATTTTCCAGGAAACAGAAAACACATCACAAAAAAAAAAAAATAGCGCTAGCATGGATGTCCAAAAAAGGGGACTCTCGTTCACAACTGGTGGGAGTGCAGACTGGTTCAGCCTTTTCGGAAAACAATATGGCTATTCCTCAAAAAGCTAGAAATGTATTTTTCATATGACCCAGAAACACCATCCTAGGGATATACCCCAGAAACACAAAAAAATATACCCTCTACACTCCTATGTTCATCGCAGCACTATTTACAATAACCAGAATCTGGAAACAACTCAGGTGTCCGACAACAGAACTGTCAGCATGTACACAATGAAACACTATGCAGTCATTAGGAAAAATGAAGTCATGAAGTTTGATTATACATGGATGGTCATGGAGACTATTATGAAGTGTTTACAATTACAGAAATATATATATATACTACATATTATATATTTTACGGACCACACCCAGCAATATTTAGGGTTTACTCCTGCTTCTACATTCAGGGATCAATCCTGGAAGTTCCAGGGGAGTCATATTGATGCTGGGGATTAATACAGTGTAGGCCTCATGCAAAGCAAGTGCACTTCCTATTGTAAAATCTGCCAGGTCCTGCATTAATATACTTTTAAGTTAAAAAGTTTGTTGTACATGAAATGTATCTTTCTATATTTTTATGCAACTGAAGTTAGTTTATATCTTTTTTAAGGACTCTATTGGATCCATATAAGAGTAATTCTTGTCAGACCCCTGTACATAAAAAGGCATTGCAGTGTGTGTGTCCATATTTTAATAAACACATTTTTCTATAATAAAGAGAAGAAGAGGAGGAGGAGGAAGAAGAGGAGGAGAAAAAGAAGAAGGAGGAGAAGAAGAGGAAGAAGAAAGAGGAGGAGAAGAGAAAGGAGGAGGAGTAAAAGAAGAAGAAGAAGAAGAAGAAGAAGAAGAAGAAGAAGAAGAAGAAGAAGAAGAAGAAGAAGAAGAAGAAGAAGAAGAAGAAGAAGAAGAAGAAGGAGGAGGAGGAGGAGGAGGAGGAGGAGAAGGAGGAGAAGGAGGAGGAGGAGGAAGAGGAGAAAGAAAAAGAGAAGGAGAAGAGAAGAAGAAGAAGAAGAAGAAGAAGAAGAAGAAGAAGAAGAAGAAGAAGAAGAAGAAGAAGAAGAAGAAGAAGAAGAAGAAGAAGAAGAAGAAGAAGAAGAAGAAGAAGAAGAAGGTGGCAATGCAGGGATGGGAAGGTGAGGGGATGGAGGGAAACAGGAGACATCGGTGGAGAGAAAGGTGCTTTGTTGAAGGATGGTGTTCATTGTATGACTGAAACCCAACTATGAACAATTTGTAACTACGGTGCTTCAATACAGCAATTAAAAATAAAAAGACCGGGGCCGGGTGGTGGCTCTGGAGGTAAGGTGCCTGCCTTGCCTGCACTAACCTAGGATGCACCACGGTTCAATCCCCCGGTTCCCCATATGGTCCCCTGTGCCTGCCAGGAGCGACTTCTGAGTGAATAGCCAGGAATAATCCCTGAGCGTCACCAGGTGTGGCCCAAAAACCAAAAAAAATAAAAATAAAAATAAAATAAAAAATAAAAAGACCCTGTATCCCTCAGCCCAGCTCAGTGGCTCCTGTGTGAACTCTGAACTACAATAGTATCAAAAATTTTTATTTGTGATGTAATGAACGTGCTTTTGCAAAAAAAATTAATATATTGGTAGAAAATTTCTAACAGCTCATTGGGCACAGAGAATGAGATGGCTTATAATGCAGGATCACTGGAATGTTAATTAGTTTTTGTTTTCTGCCTTCCAAGGCTCAGGAACATTTGACCCGTGTTCCTAATGTGTATAGATTGGGTGTGATATTTATGGCCTCAGCTCAAACCTATAGTAGTAATAAGTTATGATACTATTTAATGACTTAAGATGCTACATTTATTTCCCAATGGTGCTATCCACAATGGTGGTTGTAATCCAGATGTGCAGTGATGAATGTATAAACAAAATGAGGTTTTCACATAGGGTGGGCCAACAGTTGGCATACAGTCAAGCCAAAGAAATAGAAGAAGGGCTGAAGCATTAGCACACTGGGTAGGGTGTTTGCCTTGCATGTGGTCAACCCAGATTCAATCCCCAGCATCCCTTATGGTCACCTGAGCCTGCCAGGAGTGATTTCTGAGTACAGATCCAGAAGTATCCCTGAGCACCACCAAATATGGCCCAAACACACCCCTACCCAAATAAGGCTGGTGGTCAGGGGCCCCTAGGAAAAGGAATGGAAAATAGGATCTATTAAGCATTGATGATCATTTGGGAAGATGAAGAGGTTCTGGAGACAGATTGGGAGGATAATTAACTGTATGCATATAGAATGATTAGAAACTCTCCGGGACCAGCATCCGGTAAGATGTCCCCAACTGACCCACGTGGGGCCAATTGAGCCGGGCAATTGGCACACGGAGACTTTAAAACAACACCAGCCAGGCACTTTACCTCTTTTCTGCCTCTTTTCTGCCGAGCCGGGTCTGAACAACAAGGAACCTCTCCAGGACCCGCTCCCAAAAAGTGAGGCCCTGCTTCGCTCCAAGGCCTCGCTTACCTTGTAACCCCTGAATCCCATTACTGCACATTGTAAAGCCAAAAAAAGAAATATTATGTATTACATTCTGGGGACTTGAGGGACAAAGTAATTGTACATGGGTTCTGTTTTATTTTTCTTAATGTTTTTTGACTGAAAGTTCAAAG
The DNA here is from genome assembly GCA_004027635.1 of Crocidura indochinensis. Lineage (NCBI taxonomy): Eukaryota > Metazoa > Chordata > Mammalia > Eulipotyphla > Soricidae > Crocidura > Crocidura indochinensis. The sequence goes on from PVKC010026580.1 coordinate 9,197, forward strand.
TTAAGATATCAGCAAGGGGACTTCTGAGAATTCTATTTATGGGTGATTGTCCTTCCACTGTAACTTTACCTTGTCCTCTTTCTTTGCATCTTTGTTCTCATAATTAAAAATAAAAAATTAAAAAAATACATATAGAATGATTAAATCTGACCATAGTGATAGGATTCTAGGACATTTGCCTTACACAGGAATAATCTGGGTTCAAGTTCTTGTCCTCCAAGCCAGGAGGAGCCCTGTATGCAGAGTTAGGAATAAACTCTGAGCACTGCTGGGTATGATCCCAAAACAAAAACAAATAAAACAGATTTAATGACAACTTTATATTCTATATGCATTTATCCATAGCAAAAAGAAAACAAAAGAATAACTTCCCTATAGAAACTGTACCACTGGGTGACTACGAAACATACCTTTCTTTTGAAATCTTTGTCCTGGTAATAGCTGTGATTCTGGAACCTAAGAGAGAATATTTATTAGAAGAAAAATTTACACTTAGTTTTTCTTATAGTCATGTTATGTGTCCTATCATTTTGAACAGTTAGCAAAGGTTTAGACATGCTAAGTTAGTAAACTGGAAAGGAGAAGACAGAGAAGGAAGTCAGCACCACGATTTCACAACCAGTGTGTGTGTGGCTCAGGAAATGACACCTTCTAGAGGCAGTCATTTGATTGTGGTGGCAGGAAATGAACAGACTGGACAGAGGCTTCCTCTCATTTGGGAATAAAACCCTTACATTATTGGGGCAATCAGCTATCAAGAAGAAATGGTAACACTTTTGATTCTGTGCAGATGCTATGGAAAAAGTCATCTCTAAGCAGCTGGTGGTGTGGCCTGAGGGCTAGATCTCCCTTTCTGTTGCTTCCATGTTGGGTTGATAAGCTGGAATCCAGACACCAACTAAGACAGAGCAAAAGCAATATGTGGAAGGGGTCTGGGGTTTGGGTGACTGGGTGGCTATAGTTAATCACTGTAAGCACACACCCTGTTTTAACACCCAGAACACATGCCCTGCTTTCCCTAATCGCCTCACCCTGTCTTCCCTAAACATAGAAGCACACCCTTGTTTTAAGCCCCTCTCACATTCTACCTGATGGGCACACCCTACTCCTACTCACCCCTAATAAAAATATCCATCTCCCACCTACAATAACTGGGGTCACTCTCCCGAAGTGGCCTGTGAATGCTTCTTTGTGAGTCTTCTGCTCGCCCAGGATTTGACCTTATCAATGACTCTGACATCTTGGGATCTGATTTCACCAGTGTCATTTACAGATGGCATTGCTACCTGGCCCAAGACGGCTGATCTTCAGTTTGCCCGGACTTATTCTGAAATTATAGGCAGGAGGCCAGAGAGATGGCACAGTGGTAGGGCAAACTTTGCCTTGCATGTGACCGACCCGGGAAAGACTCGGTTGGATTCCTGGCATCCCATATGTTCTCAACATCCTGCCAGGGGCAATTTCTGAGTACAGAGCCAGGAGTAACCCCTGAGCGCCACTAGGTATGGCCCAAAAACCAATCAATCAATCAATCAATAAAGTTTAAAAAATAAAAAAAAATAAAATTGTAGATAGGGCTCAGTTGCTGGAAGCTGATGGCAAGTCCTGATGGAGCCCTGTATGCAAAGTTAGGAGTAAACTCTAAGACTGAGTTTACTGGACTGAGACTTTGTGGGTACAAATCCTAATTCTGCACTGATTTTTAAGTTAAATGGTGAGTTATCAGGAAGGACCCAGAGGCACAAAGGTGGACACTTTTGAGTCAAATTCCTGCCTAGCTTGATGACCCTGGAAGGGTCGGATCTTTTGGATCCTGCCAAGGATGGTATAATAAGAAATTCATGTCCAGAAATTGTGTGGTTTTGCTATTTCTTTTCTTATCAAAGTGATTTAGTGGAATGAGACCATCATAGTTTGGTTTCTGATCAAAGTCAGACCATAAAATCTCCAATTCATGGAGTTGAGCTCAGGTGGAGAATATTACTATATTTCATCAATCAATACTTATATCCATAAATGTTAAGCTTGGTTTAATTCACTTATATTTGTCTAAATGCATCAGTGATCAATATGAAGTGATTTAGAGAAAACAGACAAGAAACTAACTGAAAGAAGTAACTATCTTGAGGAGGTGTTTGGACCACACTTGGCAGTGCTCAGGGGTTATTCCCTCAGGAGTCACTCTTGGTGGGCTTGTAGGGACCATATGGGATGCTGAGGGTTGAACCCAGGTCAGCCGCATTCAAGGCAAAAGTCCTATTTGCTGTATTATTACTCTGGTCCCAATGGTACCAGTTATTAAGCTGATTTTTAAATGAGTTTTTAATTTAAAAATGTTTTAAAATGATTATTCTAAGACTAAGTAAAGGGATATGTACAGTTCCTCTACTCTCACTCTCCTTCAGATATTTTATTCTTAGAGTATGGATGAAATGCTGCCTCACTATTGTATCAGGCAACTCTGTCATCCCTCCCTCCCTTCAAGGACCAAGTTTGACCAGAGCTGAGAGTGGGACCTACAGCTAATCAGCTGGTGAACTTTGGGCATTTGGACCACAGAAAAGCAAGAAATAATAAAACACTCAGAGCACTGGAAGGAACTGAAAGACAGCATTCGTGTTTACTGATTTTGATTTCTAACTGAATTTTTAAGCCTTCTTTACTCTTAGTAAACTTGGCATTATTTTCCATTGCTTTACTCATCAAAGCCATCTTCGTGTCATCAAAAGACAAAGAAACACACACACACACACACACAAACACTAATTTCATTATGAAAATATGTCAAATACACAGCATGTGACATCAGAAAAGGCCAAATGTCTTATAAGATTATTGAAGCCTGTATGAAAACTGACTTTGACTCCTTAAATTGAACAAAATTTTGTTTTTGTTTTCTCAACATTTTGTATATGTTCTACATAGCATGTGCTACATCTGTATTTGGGGGGGGTGGTTTTTCTGTCCACACCCATTTGATGCTTAGGGGTTACTCTTGGTTAAGCGCTCAGAAATTGCTCCTGGCTTGGGGGGACCATATTGGACGCCGGGGGATCGAACCTAGATCCTTGGCTAGCGCTTGCAAGGTAGACACCTTACCTCTAGCACCACCTCACCGGCCCACATCTGTATGTTTTAAAACTAATTTATTTATATTTTTTTAGAATTTGGATCACACCCATTTGTGCGCAGGGATTATTCCTGACTCTGCACTCAGAAATGACACTTGGAAGGCTCAGGGGACCATATGGAATGCCAAAGATAGAACTCAGGTGTGCTTTGTGCAAGGTAAACACCCTATCTCACTGTACTCTCACTCTGGCTTCTTTATTAATTTTATTAATAAAAATAATTAATAAATAAATATTTTATTCATTAGTGTGAATTTATTAGTAATAAAACTAAAGCTGTTAATAGCCTTGTGCATTTTAAGTTTCTATATATAAAATGACACTATTATTTGGCTGTCCAGAAATTGCACGTACAGTAACTTTTATGCTTTTGGTAATGGGAGACAACCCAAGGCCTTCCATGTGACTTATTTGCTTCTACCATTGAGCTATGTTATTCCCATGCCTGATAATTTAATAGCCTATGAAAGCCAACTGTAACTAATAAGTTTCATTAATGAGATGGGTCTGTGACACCCATTGCACCTGCAGGATAAGGGGAAAAGTTGGGGCAGAACATTGGAGCAGAGGGCTTGACTTGGCATTCCAAATCCAGCCAAGACACTTAAAAACATGTCAGACTAGAGAAAGCCTAAAAACTTTTAATAAACTCATCATATTAGTACTAATACGGAATAAGCTGCTCCCAGATTAGAGGCAAGGGAACTCCCTAAAAATCAGTCTATTGAAATGTATGTTTGTATGTGTCTCTATGGATACAGTAAGTGGAAAACATGTAATATTTGAAATAAGTACATTACAATATTATAATTATTTGGAAAATTGTAAGTAACTGAATTAAAAGTTATAATTATTTGAAGTTCTGCTCCTTCCTTCCATGACATGTTTTTCATTTGCCAAGCATTTTCTACATACATACAAGGTACATCTCACATAAAATATCTGGCACAAATATTTGTCCAAAGTTAGAGGGCAGAAAGGAGTTAACTTTTTTTCTCTTAATTTTCTAAAATATAGTACATGATATTAGTGTCTGCACAACTTTGAGTTAAAGAATGACAATATGGGGGGGGGGGGCAGGAGCAATAGCACAGCAGGAAGGACTAATGGCCTTCTATGTGGCTAATATAGGTTTAATCCCAGCATCTTAAATGATCCCAGAGCCTGGCAGGAGTAATTTCTTTTTATTATTACTATTATTTTTTATTTTTTGGTTTGGGCCACACCCAGTGATGCTCAGGGACTACTTCTGCCTATGCATTCAGAAATTGCCCCTGGCTTGGGGAACTATATGGGAAGCTGGGGGATCAAACCAAGGTCTGTCCTGAATGGGCCACGTGCAAGGCAAAAGCCCTACTGTTGCGCCATCTCTCTGGTCCCAGGAGTAATTTCTAAAGGCAGAGCCAGGAGTAACCCCTGAGAACTGCCAGGTGTAGCTCCCAAACCAAACACAAAAAAGAAAAGAATGACAACATGGATGTAAGACAACAGAGAATATACTAGATCTTTTGTTAGTTTGTGTTTGAGTTCAGCATTCCTTCTTGTTCTAACTACTAAATTCTAAGCTCATTACCTATTATAAGTGACTCAGTTCATCTGTCCATCAGAACCATCCGTTAAGTGCTCACATGTCTCTCTACACATATGTTGGTAGATGTGACACAGATTTAATATCAAAAGCGGATCTTTGTAATCAGTGATATGAAAGGTTATTATGTTTTTCCAAACATAACAAAGTGATCATGACCTCTTCATTGTATATTAAGTGGCCTGTTTAACCTAAAATGCCTATAAGCTCTTAAAAAAGTAACTAAGAAAACAAATCAAAATTATTTCAGATCCAAGAAATCACTTTGATTTTTGGTTTTTTTGCATGCACATGTTACAGATTTGGGGTTTCAATGATGCAGCTGTGCGTCGATCCTGTTGTGGGAATTGTCCCCTGACACTATCTACTTACTGGCCTCTGGTGTTTATTGGACGTTGGGTCTCTCACATAAATAGTTCGGTCAGTATTACGTACTGGTTGAGTCTTCAAATCTATCCCATCGTCATTCACATGGTCTTTCCTTTTTGATTTTATACATCCCATATTTCCTGTTGGAATAGAAAAGCAACGACAGAGTTTTACCATCTGAAAACTGGCTGCAATCCACTAAAATCCCAGAACAAGAAAAAGAGACTTTTATTCTTCATCACACACGTGAGCATGGATTCTCTGTACAAACTGGTTCTCATGTTTGCTCATCTGGCCGTTCAGTGACTGACTATTTACTGAGCATAGATTTTAATATTAATAAGTGACAGTTCCTGCTAGAAAGTTGCTCATTATATTTATGGGGCTGAGTTAAAACTGAAGCACAACATGGAGGCTCAATAATAAAGTGTTCAGGATCTAGGAAAGGACATCTGATTCAGCCGAGAGGAAAAGGAGGAGGTCAGGGAAAGCTTCCTGAAGGAAATGTTCTGATAGTTTTATTAGGAGATCAACCAGGTGGTAAAGTGGAAAAGATTCCAGGGAAAAGGAACATCACACACAGTGGTAACTCTGAGGTGACTTGCTCCTTAAGCTTAGTCCACCTTGAGACTCAAGAAATTTGTGTTCATTGGAGAACTTTCTCTAGTTCTAGAAGACTAAAACTTTGAGTCAAAGAACCAGGGGTAAAACTGAGCTGGAATGTGGAAATTAGATGCATGCTGAGAAACTTTTTTTTTTTTTAGCCTAAAGACAAAGGACACGATGGTCAATTTGAAGAGGGACCACGAGGCTTCAGAGGGAGGCATGATAGACCCAGGCTGTAACATAATGTAGGGTGTAACCTAGGGAAATGTGGTGGCCTGATTTCTGCAAGACTGTTGATAAAAGACTGACCCAGACACACAAGATATAATCTAAAACACATCTTTTGGGAATAGGAACAATCAATCAATGAAATTCTAGAAGGCTTCCTAGTAAGACACATGCAAAGAAGCTAGGAGAGACAGTGGAAGTAGAGGCACAATGGAAGAAACAACAACAAAATGATTAGAGGCAACTTTTTAGACCATGAGCCAGAGGGATAGTACAGAGAGGACCTAGCCTTGCACATGGATGATCCCAATTAGATCTCCTGACCACTTAGGGTCCCCCAGTTCAGTCGGTATTAAACCTTGAACTAGGAAGTAAGGCCTAAACTACACCCACTGGGTGTGGCAACAAACCAAGGAAAGAAAAAGATTTCAGAGGAAGTTCAGAGCAGGTCAAATATATTTCTAAATGGTGACTCCTTCATTTGTTTAGTCAAGTAATAATGACAGAACATGCAAAGTTCTGTGGGAACTGAAAGATGATTTAAGACACTGGAATCAGATACAAACCTTGCCTTATGGCATTGTCATCTGATCATTTTACATAGCTTTAGATATATGTATCCATACATATATATGTATGAATGTACAAAGAAAAACCTAAATTTGCTGTGAGCTTCATTAAAAGGTCTTATGGGGGCTCCACTTCACTCTGTGGCCACACACATCTCCTAGTCAATGCACCCTAGCACAACATGGAGAAAACATATCACTACAGACACAACAATGGAGAAACAATGCAGGCCCAAGACCATGCATAGAGCAGCTCTGATGACCTGAAAAGTGCCAACCACTTATTTAGCCTCTTAGATAAGGAGTTTAGAGAATAAATATGAAGGATGCTCATAGAACTCAATGAAAGCATAGATCGAGGGGGCAGGGTGATAGCGGAGTGGTTAGG
>PVKC010026581.1:0-16081 GCA_004027635.1 Crocidura indochinensis
AAAAAAAAAATAAAAACAAAAAAAAAAAAAAAAAAAAAAAAAAAAAAAAAAAAAAAAAAAAAAAAAAAAAAATCAAAAAAAAAAAAAAAACAACCAAGGTTCAGGGCCAGAGTGATAGTGGGTAGGACTGACATGGATTCAATCCCTTAGTACAAATAGGTATGATCCCATGACAAAACAAAGCAAGAAAAGAGAAAAAGCATCAACAAGAAAATAAACCCTTGTCTGACCGTTTCCAACACTATGGAGATTTCCCTCCTCTAGCACTCAGCCTTCCTCGTGGTTGGTCCATGGCAGTGGGATTGCTTTCTTGGTAACTGTACCTCTATGTGATGCTGTCTCAAGGACACTGTCTTTGCTGACAAGGGTATTTTTGACTTGCACTTCTCTGTATAAACTACAGTTAGCTTTACTTTGTTGATGAATAATCTACTCAATAGAATTGTTCATTCTTAATTGTTGCTTTCATACTTTATAGTAACTTTTGTTCATACCTAAACTCTGATTTTCAGAGTAGGGGGGTAGCCTTCCAAGCAGTACTCAGGGTTTCTGCCAGTGTGAGACATTACCAAGTAAGCTCAGGCTCAAGGATACAGTGCAGCCTAAGGTTGTACAACACTGGGTACCCTCTAAACACACATGAAAGAGTGCTTTGGAGCCCACATGGTGCTGCTGGTTAAACTGGGCCTGCACATACCCCCCTGACTCTGGGTTATCCCCTTATCCCTATTATCTAAGCTACTGCTTGAGATATGTTTTTGGTTTGCTTTGGGATACCCCCAACAGTGCTCAAGGATTAATTTCAGCTCTGTGCTGAGCGATTACTCCTGGCAGAACTCGGAAGACCAAAGGGGTACTGGATATTGAATCAGGGTTGGCAGTGTACAAGGCAAACATCTTGCCTGCTGTACTAACTCGCTAGTCCTAAACTCTTTTGTTTATGTCAGACAATGCTACCTTTTTCTTAGGTTTCTTTAAGTTAGGACAATCTTGTCTTAACTTTCTTGGCACCCTCCTCTCAGTGAGTGCTCATTTTTTTCACAACAAACTTGGCACCTGTCATTGTTTCTTGTTAAATAAACACCAGTGAGATGGAGACCTGAAGGTGCCAACCCCACTGTTTGGGAGCCACCATGGTCAGATTATGGTGCAGGAACAACCCCAGAATAGCACACTCATTCACAAACACTTTTACTCAGCAAAAGAAGCAGACCTGAGATTTGGCCATTGCTACTCAGGAGGCTTCTTATTTTTTTCTTTAGGTTGTGGGTCACACATGATGATACTCAGGGGTTTCTCCTTTCTTTGTGGTCAGGGCTCTTAGGACTATAGGACAAAATTGGGTTGTCCAAGTGCAAGGCAAATGCCTCACTCCCTGTTTTATTGCTCTGCCTTCCTGGAAGATTCTTGAGCTCCCCATGATTCTTGAGCTCAGGTTTGATTTTAGGATAAGATGAATGAGAAGGAAGAAACCAGGCTGAAAGCATGATAGGGTAAACATTAGCCCAAGAATTTTGACTTTCCCCAAAGGAAAGGCATTTTAGAGAGAGCATGCAGAAGAGGATTCTGCCAGCAGTGTTCAGGGGAAATTTTTGCTCTGTGTTCAAGAGTCATATTGGGAGTGTTTGAGGGACCATAATGTATATAGAAGTGAAGGATTTCAACCCATATCTCTGCATGCAAGGAAAGCTTGTTACCACCTGCTTTATCTCCAGCTAAGAAGGATCTTTTAAACACAGGTATATAAAATATATAATGTAATATATATGGAAGGCCTCCTTAAGGAAGTCCATGCTTAAATTGTTTTCAGAAGCTATGAATTTATTACCTTCTATTAACCAAGGATATTTGTTATTTTTTTCTTTTGGTTTTTGTTTTTGGGCCGCATCTGACTGCTCAGACATTACTCTTAAGGCTCTGGGCTTAGTGACTTCTGTCAATGAATGGGGGACTATATGTTGTGCTGTAGATTAAACCAGAGTTGGGTGAGTGCAAACAATTTACTCACTCTACTATTTCTCTAGCGCACATGCAAGTGTGTGTGTGTGTGTGTGTGTGTGTGTGTGTGTGTGTGTGTATGTTTTCATGTTTTACAGAGGTGGGGGTTTCCACTAGCAGTTCTCAGCCAGCCTAGCCTGAGGTTCAGTGTGAGGCCAAAGGGGGCTGTGCAGCTCAAGCCCTTGTATGCTGCTCTCACAGTGCTCAGGAGCCCCCAGAACTGTAGCAGATGATGCTTGGGGAGCTATCTGGTCCAGAGATCAAATTGGGGTCCCTGATATGCAAGGTGTTTGTCTTAATATCTGTAACTCTGTAGTCCTGTTGTTTTAATTAGGAAGTGTGGGAGGGGAGGAGAATGGAGCCCCATAAAAGTAAGTTAAGAAATGACACCCCAACTTTGGTTGATGATTGTTACGGTAAAATACACCTTAATAAAATACTTGGTTCACCTGATCAAAGTGAAAGGCCTTGAATCCCTAAAATAGTGAAATTGTCCTTTGTTTTCTGTGAAGAGTGAAGACTAGAATATAATTACTATATTCCTCAAAGTGGAAAATGCAGGGAGAGAGTCCAGAGAAGTTCTTTTTGTGTGAGGAAGACTACAGCTCAGGAGTGAGAAGGACTTCCCTGAACTATGTTCTCACTGAGAGCAAGAAATGGGAGTTCAGTTTGAAACTATAAGGTATTGAATTTTGCCAACAACTTTAATGATACAGGAAATAAATATTTAGGGCCACCAAGAAGGAAAAGGGTCACTAAGATATTTCTTTGGGCTGTAAATGTGGCAAGTTAGCAGAAATTAAGCCACCCAAATTTTGGGGCATTTGTCATTTGTTAATCATAGAATAATATAAATTGTTTTGTTTGCTTGTTTGTTTTGTTTTGGGACCATACCCAGTGATGCTCAAGGGTTACTCCTGGCTCTGCTCAAAAATCACGCCTGGCTTGGGGGACCATATGGGACACTGGGGGATCAAACCACGGTCTGTCCTAGGTCAGCCGTGTGCAAAGCAAATGCCCTATTGCTGTGCCACCACTCCAGCCCCACAATATAAACTCCTTTTTTTTTTTTTTTACCATTGTCAACTTGATTCATTTCTGTAAATGGATATTACACATTTCAATACAAAAGGGGTAGGAAATCACAAAAGTTCTTTCCAGGGAGACCAGGCTCAGGAGGTGCAGTGCAGATGCGCTTTTGGGGGGGGGGGTGTGATATCTGGTGACACTCAAAGGATATCTTGGTTCTGTGCTCGGAAATCACTCCTTGCAGGCACGGGGGACCATATGGGATGCTGGGATTCAAACCAACGTCAGTCCTGGATCAGTCGCTTGCAAGGCAAATGCCCTACTGCTGTGTTATCTCTCCGGCCCCACAATATAAATTCTTATAAAAGTCAAAGTGCAATGGCCATAAATACCGTATTTTTCGCCATATAAGACGCACTTTTTCTTCCCCAAAACGGGGTGGAAAAGTGGGTGCGTCTTATACAGCGAATGTCCATCTGGAGGTCCAGGCTCGGGTGTATTTGCACCCGTGTCCTGACTGCCAGATGGCCTGCAGCCATCTACTCACTGTTCTCCCAGACTGATCTCACACGGAGTGTGTGAGAGGCGGATCCTGCTGTTCGCGCTGCTGGTCACACCCCTTATGGCAGTGGAGACGGGCGCCATGCTGTAGGTAGGATGTCTGTCACACGCTGCCATCACAGACATCACACTACTGTTACCGTAATCACCGCACATACCGTACGCCACAGAACTGGTTCTACTCCCCATCCATTCAATTTTTTTTTTTTTGTCTGAAAGCACTGTACCTAAAGCAGCGGTCCCCAATCCCCGGGCTGCAGCACACTACTGGTCCGATCTGGTGTTTAGTGGGCTGCGGTCGACCCACACCGTTTTGGGAGCTACCGCAATTTACATTGAGAGGATGTCGGAGTTCCGCCTACTTAGGGGCAAAGCCCTTGTCATTCTGAGTCAATGAGGACCTAGAGTGACAAGAGTTCCTCCCCTAAGTAGGCAGAGCTCGGTCCATACACTGCAATGGCTGCAACCTCTGGATGTTGCCATTAACAAACCTTTCAAAGTTCTGATGCGAGAGGAGTGGAACACCTGGATGGCAGCTGGCAACCATGATTTGACTCCTACTGGGTGGATGAAGAGGCCCACTATCACACAAGTGTGTTAATGGGTTAAAAGGTCATGGGACTCTGTTAAGGAGGACATTGTTGTAAAATCCTTCAAGAAATGTGGCATTAGTAATGCCTTGGATGGAACAGAAGATGACGTCATATTTGACACCAGTGAGGAAGAAAGTGTTGACAATGACTGTGAGGATCTGTCCATCCTCATTTCTGATAGCAGCGAAGAATTCTTGGGGTTTGAATAAAAACATTAAAGCCTTATTTTTGTTATTGTTTACTGACTGTTAATGAGAGTAAAGATTAAGTTAAGAGTACTAAGTTCTTAATGTTACATGGTTGACATAAAATTATTCTTAAACTGTTGTTAACCTTATACAGTTGATATAAAATATTTTACTACAGTATTTGGTTCAGAATCTTATTTTTCTAGACTTTTCTCCTTAAAGATGGGTGCGTCTTATATGCTGGTGCGTCTTATATGGTGAAAAATACGGTAACTACAATATATCTGGTAACATCTATTATGAAATACAGGGATTCAAGTAAAGACATCTTTGTATATATTCATATTTTTCCATTTTATAAATTTTCCTTAATCACTTAATTAATTAATAGAAATCCAGGATCTCAGCCTTTGCTCTCACGTCTAAAATTATTCAAGAGTTCTGGAAGTTCAAGATCTTTTCTCATCTGATTTTCAATTGCTCCCCACACCATTTTTGACACTTGTGTTTTCTTTCTATTGCCACATAATGCTGCTGTTGGAGTGAGATTCACTTGGCAGAGCAGAAATTGCCAATCGATCATTGTAAGCAGAACAGGAGGTGCTTGAGGGACCATCCACAGTGCCAGAGACAGAACTGGGGTAGGCCACAAGCACCCTTTCCTTGTGTGAATTCTTTGGCTCCTCAATCCCAGTTTTTACAAAGCTGTATCCAATAGATAGTGCATAGAGTAGAAAAGTTGCCTTTCATGTGGCTGACTTTGATTCAATCCCTGGCACTCCCACATGGACTACTGAGTTCCAGTAGAATGATCCCTGAGCATAATCAAGAGTGTCCAAAAAAACTTACCAAAAAAGATAGTGTTTTGCAAGCATTTTTCTTTCAAACTGTAGCTTGTTTTCGCATACTTGAAGTCTATTACTTTTTGATTTTGTGATTTATCTTTTTTGGAGGAGGTGGGGGGTCACCCGGCAGTGCTCAGGGGTTCCTCCTGGCTTTACACTCAGAAATTGTTCCTGGCAGGCTCGGGGGATCATTTGGGATATCAGAATTCTAACCACTGTCCTTCTGCATGCAAGGCAAACGCCCTAACTCATGCTATCTCTCGGGCCTTTGTGATTTATCTTTTATGTTGGTTTTGGTCTTATATTTGGGGAGGGGTCTTCAGGAGACCTGGGGTGATGTCATGGTAGATTTTGACCAATGGGGCACCATTTCAGAGCAAGTGTCTGAGACTGCAATGCTGCTGGTTTGAGGAAGGGGCTGGGAGAACTCCAGGACCATCGCTGACAGTGTCTAGGAGACCATGTGACACCATGGATCTAACCAGGGTTGGCTGGATGCAAGGTATGTACTTCCTTGTGCTATTTCTCTGATCCTGCATTTTCTGTATTTTTAGAAAATTTGCTGAACACAACATCACAAAGATTTCCTACAAATGTCACAATGTTGGCTTTATTGTTAGATGATGATCCTTTCCAGTTATATTTTGTATATAATCTGAGTTCAGGGTCAAGATTTTTGTTATTATTTCCTTTCATTTTTCCATCTGGATTTTGTTACAGCAAATCTGTAGAAAAGATACATCTTTCTTCATTGGATTGACTTGGCCCCTTTGTTGAAAGCTGATCACTTTATGATTGAATATGCATCTAGATGCCTGTATATTCTCATGTATATTTCTCTGCTTCTTCTGCTGTCACAGTCTTGGTTCTTGTCACTTACATCAAGGAATGAATCTTACAACTTTGAATGAAGATTTCAAATGATTCTCTTATTATTCTAGCTCCTTAATTTTTTCTTTTTCTCTTTTAGTAGCTGAAAATGGAGATTTCAAAACTGATATGCAGGGACTAGAGAGTGAATGAGAATGAAGCTGCCTGATCTATCTTTCCAGGATGTGCTTTATATGTGCAAGGTCACAAGTTCAATTCATTCCCTTCTCTCAGCACCTTCTGGAGTGTGCCCTAAATAGGAAATACTTATTGAACATGCTGATTCAAACCCTGTCGCTATATTCAGAAGCAACTGAGGAACAAATGCGAGAAACATCAGATGAGCTTAACCACCACTGCCTGATATTACAATTTTACCTACAGATTTCTATCAATTGGTAAGCATTTCCAAAAGAACGAAATGTTCAGAGTCCCAATTTATGACTTCCTGTGAGTTTCCAAAAAAGACAATGAATTTGAAACTAATTTGCTAATTGTAAATTTGAATATATATATATATATATATTATAAAGTGTTGAGTTACATTTCCCAAATACTGGGTTTAAATCTTCATCCACTGATTGAACACATATTTGTTCAATTTGATACACATATTTGATAATTATGTAATATATAATGTGTCTATAATAATATATGTATCATTTCAATGATTCAAAACTTTTGATAGTTGTGGCCTTTTTATTGCTAAGCAATAGTCATTTTATCATATTTTACAAACTTTTACTATGAAATATTCTAAGTTAGTGAAAAATAACTGCTATAGAAATAATAGCTAATATATATACTTGAACACTCTCCTCAGTATATTATATAATTCTTTCATTGTGGTATTTTTAATGTAACTTGTTATTCCTATCATTATTTTCTTTACAGGAAATTATTTTATTTGACATTATAGGAAATTGGATCTGCAGAGAAGTTGAAGTTTAGCATAAAAAATTACCCAACTAAAAAAAAATTACCCCACTAAAAATGATTAGAAATATTTTTCCTTTTTTGCATGCAGACAATACTGAATTCTTATAGATGAGATTTTTTCCAGATTTTCTGAGAGATAATATAACAGGCTAGCATGAGACTGAAAATAATGTCCCTATAACCCACAAGACAAATAGCACACATAGAGCTTGCTAGTGGAATCATCAATTTACATGCTTCTCGCCTGTCTTGTAATATTTTGCTAGGCTCTCATTTAGAGGAAAGGGTCTGTTAACAGATGCCTGATCCTGTTTCTTTCTCATTCGCTGAAACTTATAGAACATTCTTTTTTCTGGGTTTTTGGGTCACACGAGGCATCGCTCAGGGGTTACTCCTAGCTCTGTGCTCAGAAATCGCTCCTGGTAGGCTGGGGGGACCAAATGGGATGCCAAGATTCAAACCACCATCCTTCTGCAGGCAAGGCAAATGCTTTACATCCATGCTATCTCTCTGGCCCCTAATAGAACATTCTTTTGATTGTTTTGTCTTAGTTTGATGGACTTTTTAGAATTGAAGCTGATCAGTGTCTTAATCTTCCACTCTGACACTGTTGGTCTCAGCACTGACATTAGACATTCTTATTGGCCTACAGGCCCAAAGAGTACATATAAGCCAGACATGCACCTCAATCTTTGACACCACAGGATCCCCTATGTACTACTGGTGGAAGCCCTGGAGGCTTTTTGCACCACTTTCGGGGGTATACTACCAGGAAAGATCCCTGGGGCCCTTGAGCACTACTTGGAGACCTTGTCCCCCAAATAAAGAAGTACTTAATGGTCTTTAACATTTTACCCTGGGGTCACAGAGATAGTACTTGCCTGCACACAACTGACTCACATCTAATGACTGGAAAGCCCATAAGGTTCCCATAGCACTGCCTGGAGTGATTATGAGCAGGGAGCCAGGACTTAGCTCTGAGTACCACTGGATGTGGTTCCAAATTTAATTAACTAAACTTAAATAAATTTACTCAATTTACCAATAGTTGAAGCAAGGTGGGAGAAGCAAGATCTGATGCCTTTGATTATTGATTACTGTCCGTCTCCTGGCAACTTTTCTACAAAGGTCTTATTCTTAACATGTTCCAGGGGTCAGAGGTGCAAAATTTTTTGGGTAATTCCAGAGAACAGTTTTAAATGACCCTCAGTGGGATGGACATCTTTATATTGCTGCCCTTCACCTTGGCATAATAAGGAATGTTCTGCTACCACCAGCATGGTGATTTATACATAATGAGGGCATAATAAGTCTTTGTTACATGTAGAATAAAGGCAAGCTTTTCATTTTTTGTAATTTTTTTGAAATGATGTCAGGAATTAAATCCAGGGCCTCAACATGTAAACCACATGCAGTGTTGCCAAACTACATCCCAGTCGCTTTAATTTCATCTTCTTTTTTCCATTATTAAATGAAAATTTTGGAGCCAGGGAGACTGCACAGAGGGTAAAGTGCTTGCTTGTACAAATCTTTCAAAGTTCAATCCAATCCTGGGCACCCCATATGTTTACCTGAGTCCACTAGGAGTGATTCTTTTGTGCTGAGCCAGGTGTAACCCCTGAAGATTTTCAGGTGTGGCCCCAAAATTTAAAAAATTTGAAATTGTTCTATTAAAGAACCAAGAGAAACTTTAGCCTAGATTTGTTTGATCAAAAAGTTTTTGTTATCATTTATGTGTCTCTAATGGTATATTATTTTAATATATAGTTTTAATCTACCTTAAGTGTTTTTGTATTATTCTTTGATCCCAATATATCAGAATATTTTAAATTATATCACTTTCTTTTACAAGTATACTTTTTGGAAACCCAACCTGTGACTTTTTAGAATTAAAAGCACTGGTCAAGAACGTTTTACTTAATTCCTTTATAAACATCCTTGTTAGACCTGCTATCTAAACACCAATCAATCAAGACAAAAGCAAAAAGTCAGTGAAGTTCATTTTCCCTTTGCCCCAACTCCAAGCTGATATTCTTCCGAAACTCTAATAGCCTTATTTTCCCAATAGCTTAAAGGTTCAGCAAAAGCCTTGATGAGGGAAGAAAGAGGATTTCATGATTTTTAAATCTCCATTCTACAGACACCACTTACTGTATATAAAAAAATTGGTTGTGGTTTGCTGTGTACTTCACCATCTCAGTTTCATTTCCGCTGGAAACATTCCAAGATGGCTCTGAAGACCACATTCACTTTTAAATAAGAATTTTGTCACCAGAATGGAAAGGGAAATATGCAAGTTAGTGTGGTCACTGATTGTTTCAAAGCCTGCCAGGATGTGGGCTAATACTGATGGCATGGGGACTGCCCCATACCATCCTCTGCCCTCTTCCAGTGTCCTCATCACTTCTGCTACAGCCACTTTCTTTCTGAGTGAGAACCTTGTTTATCAGAGAAAGACACTTGTTACTTCACTCTGACTCTCCTCGGGACACCACCATTTTTGTTGCTCTTTCTATTTCTTTTTGTTAGCTCAGAGTGTAAGCCTGAGTGACAAAGTCCATTGTTGTATATAATTTTTTTTGTTACTGAATATCTAGTTTCTAGATGGCAGAAACACAACACAGCTCACTGCATCTTAGATTGCATCACTTGTGGATAAGCTGTCACTTTTCAAACAGGTTAAAGTTATGGGACAATGTTTTCTTTTCCCTGCACTCTTTTTAATGCACTGAAAGTTCTTTTAGATTCCTTTGTGAAGACACTATATTTATCCTATATCTCACAGTCTAAAAATAAAAGCATTAGTAAAAACTCGATTAAGCTATTTCTGGATTATGTCCAGCTAGTCAGTACTAATTATCTTTGAAAAGTTGCCAATATATATTATTTCTACATAATATCATGTCTGGCCATTAAGAGCATTGACAAAACAATATTTTTCAGTGATTGCTATTCCTGTTCTGAATTCTCTTCCAGATGGTTTTGGTACATGCTATAATCCTTGATGCTCAAGGACAGGCAAACTGATGGACAGTAATTCTGATTTTAGAAACTTTAGGATATAAAATAATTATGTATGTTAAAATTGCAAAAATACATAAGATTAGAGCTACTCAAGAGTATACTTTTTGAATATGTAAGCAAATAAATGATTGTGTTTATATTATTATTATTATTATTATTATTATTATTATTATTATTATTATTATTAGTTTTGAGGCACACCCGGCAGTACTCAGAGCCTACTCCTTTCTCTGTGCTCCTGGCAGACTTAGAGGACCATATGGGATGCCATGGATCGAATTCTGGTCTATCCCAGGTTGGTCACGGACAAGGCAAATGCCCTATCACTCCAGCCTCAAATGATTGCTTTTAATTCTGTTGTCTTTGGTTTTGCCAGACCATTCCTTGAACCACATTTCCCATATTTTTGCTTGTTTGTTTTAAGCCACACTCAGCAGTGCTCTGAACTTACTTCTGGTTGTACTAGCTATCTCTTTGGCTCCACATTTTTCATATTTGAAGAATTAAGATATATTAAACAATAAGTCTTAGACTTTTCTTTTGTTATTGTTGTGGATGGCTGTAACTACTTTCAAAGTGACTGCAGTTGTCTAAGTGTTAAGGCAAATGTTATGAAGTACTTTGAAGGGATCGAGCGAGATCACTCAAGGATAAGAGCACATGCTTCGAAGTGGTAGGTCCAGGTTTGGTTCCTGGCACTACATGATTTCCTGAGTTCCATTAGAAGTGACCCTGAAACTAATTTGGGCCCAGCCTCTGAGGATCACTCGATGTGGCCAAAATTAAACAGCACGTCCATAGAGTTCTCTGAAAGCCAGAAAGTCTGCTCAAGTAGTGGAAGGCATATGCTGAGCATGTATAGGCAAGGGAAACTTGTGGACTCTGCCAGCTTAGAACATACACAGAAGCAATCAGAGACCTTAGTACAGAATTGCTCTTTTTTAAGCTCAAAGACTTGCTAATAGTTTTGAGGAGCAATTCTATGATCCATTGTTGAGTGAGGTCATCAATAAGACATACCCATCATATTAATGTTGGGTAAGTTGGACACAGGTAATGGAAAACTCCATCTTCCTGATATCCCCTTGGAAATTTATGTCCACATAGACAATTCCAAGGATACAGCTCTGTGAAAATGTGTATTGAGTCTATCTGGACAGCATTAGTGGTCTAATACAGTTTTATATTCTCCATAAACTTTTTCCAATCTAGTTATTGTTGTTGGAGATCATGGAGCTGTTTTGTGGCCCCCCCCCACCTGAGATGAAATCTAGTCTTCAAGCTCCTTTATTCATAAAATCACTTTCTGTGGAACCAGAGTAATAGCACAGAGATAGGGCATTTGCCTTGCATGTAGACAATCTGAGACGAACCCGGGTTAGATCCCTGGCATCTCATATGGTCCTGCTATCCAGGAGCAATTTCTGAGTGCAGAGCCAGGAGTAACTTCTGAGAGCCATAGAGTGTGGCCCAGAAATCAAGAAAAAAAATCAGTTCCTAGTCAGTATAGTGAGGCATGGCCCTGTCTTCTGTCTCCCTGCAGAGTGGGGATTGTTTTAGATTACATTGGGGACACTTCTGAAATCTTATCAACTTTACCAGAGAACTTTACCAATGTCCACCCTCCCCTCAGTATGTGTGACCAGGTGGCTCCCCATCTTAGTCAACCCTATCCCTTTAAACAGGCTTCTGTCTTCAAGACAATACTTACTGCACCTCAGTGGAAGGATTGAATAAGTAGGAATAAGGAACACTGGAACTGGGATTGGGTTCTTCTGGGCTTCTTTTACTTTCTTCTTTTACTGAAAGTATCTGATTCTTGTGAACTGCTTCTGGCTTGTTTTATTGTCCAGGTAATGAATCAAGGAAGAACAGTGCTCTACTTCAGTAATGAAAATGAAAAATAGTAGTTTTCATTTTTAAAAAAACTATCCTGAAACATAGGTCATTGTCGTTTGCTGCTTTGGAAAGCATTCTATCTTGCTTTATGATGCAAAGAGAAGTTAAAACTTCCTTCAGATGCTTGGTAGGATGCTTCCTCTTCAACAGTGGTGTCTGAATCTTTTCCTATTTGAGTTGAATTGAGAAGTATTAGAACTATATTAAAGCATTCAAATACCCCTTCAGAAATACCTACTATTAGGTATTTAATACTTATTAAATACCTATTTTATTAGATATTTTATAAATGCCTACTTAGAATTCAGTAGACATCTACTAAAATTTGCTAAGCCCTCTGCCAGATATTTTTTATTGCTTTGTTTTTGAGCCACACCCAATGATACTAGGAATTAATCTTGGCTCTGCACTCAGGATTTACTCCTGGCAGTGTTCAGGGAGCCATATGGAATTTAGAGGATTGAACTCAAACAGGCAAGCTCCCTACCTGCTATCGTGTTGCTCCAGCTTTCAGCTGCTAAGTTGTTTTGTTAATATTATAATTAAGGTGCTTAACTATAGGTATTTGTTCAGCCACACACAGAAAATGTTAGGAAAGATATACAGAAAATATATTCTCCTCTAAAATTAAAATCTCAGAGATTCTGTATAATAGCATAGGCTAAGCATTTTTAGAGGCATTATTCATTGTATAGAAGAATCCAATATTATGAAAAATTAATTGATCATCACATTTGAAAACACATCTGTGTTCATTTATATTTGCAACCACCATTCAACCTCCTAGCTACTTAAAAAAAAATTAAAGGTATCCACGCCACCCAGCTCCCAAAGCAAAAGATCACCCTCTCAGTCCTACAACTTACCATGGAAAGAAGCTGTAACCATCATTCCTGTTGACTCATTCCATGCTGCCCTTTAACTCACACCCCCCCTCTATGTGGACTGTTGCATGCTACCAGATTCAATTCCAGAAGAACTTCCAGATAGAGGACACTATCTGTTCCCTTACTGCTGCGAACCATTCCTCAAACTCAATAAGACCATGGTGAGAGATAAAAAAGTGCCCTGGATCTCATCTCCCCGCCAAGACTATCTCAAAAAACTTAATGGAGATATTTTTATTTTCTTTGTATGTTTAACTTCTTAATAGTTATACCTCTTACTGTGTTTATTTTCAAATTTATAGCCTCCTCTGTCCCCCCTTCTTTTATTTTGCTTGTTTTAGTTCTGTTTAGTACGAAATCTAGTAGAAAATTCTTGCTTGGGATAAAAGCTCAGGTCAAAACCAGGACACAGAGATTATAGCATCTATCATTTTTATTTATTTATTATTTATTAGTTTATTTTTGGTTTTGGGGTCACACCTGGTGGTGCTCAAGGGCTACTCCTGGCTATCCACTCAGAAATCACTCCTGGCAGGCTTTAGAGACCATATGGGATGCCAGAAATTGAACCAGGGTCCATCCTGGATTGGATGTGTGCAATGCAAATGCCCTACCTCTGTGCTACCTCTCTAGTCCCCAGCCTGTCATTTTTACTCCCAAATGCACCAGCAATATAATATGGCATCATGCCTTTTTGCATAGGCACACTAAAATGGGAAAATCTTATGTAAAGAAATAAGCTCTTATCTAATAGGGATAAGAATCCATAAATTTGGGGATGGAGTGGTGGCACAAGTGGTAGGGCATTAACCTTGCACATGCTGAGCTAGGATGAACCCCGTTTCAATCCCCTGGCTTCCCATATGATCCCCCAAGCCAGGAGCAATTTCTGAGCCCATAGTCAGGAGTAACCCTTGAGAAACTGGATGTGGTCCCCAAACAAACAAATAAACAAACCAAAAAACAAAAACAAAAAAAATCAAAGAACCCATACATTTTACAAGACTAAGCATCTCTCACTCTGAATATTTGTTTTGGGGGCTTGACTTAGACCTCATATGATCAGACATTAACCATTCAACCTTGAACCCCAGATCCCAACCTTAGACCTGACAGTTCCCTGCAATAGCATTAGGAATCACCCCTTCTACCCCCAATAGGAGTCCCTAATACTGCTCTGGCATCAACTCGTGCCAGGCTAGGTTGATAGGATATCCTGACGATGAGGAAACAGAAACAATTAGATCTAAGGACAGGTTGCCCTACCTCATCACCTATCAGTGAGATGAAATCAGAAGGCACTCCATTCTTTGATATGTGCAAAAACCAAGATCTCTAATTACAGAAGACTGACTTTGACAACCACAACTGAACAGAACATTTCCTGGCACCATAAAAAGACCTGGGGGGTTGACAACAAATGTGTCCGAAGCTTGTAGTTGATCCCATAACAGCAAGCTTCAAGGGTGGAGAAACCCTGTATCTCTTAGATCAAGGGAATTTCATTTCTAATTTCTCCAATACTTACAGTGTCTATGCAAAAACAAACAAAAGACCTTGACACACAAACCCTCCCTTCTTTTTTTTCTTTTCTTTCTTTTTTTTTTTTTTACATTTATAGCTCTAGGTGGGATTCTCCCTGATTTAATTTTTAATATAACTATAGACTGGGAATCATCTTTTTTTTTTTGGTTTTTTGGGTCACACCCGGTGACACTCAGGGGTTACTCCTGGCTATGCGCTCAGAAGTCACTTCTGGCTTGGGGGACCATATGGGAAACCAGGGGATCGAACCATGGTCCGTCCTAGGCTAGCACAGGCAAGGCAGGCACCTTACCTCCAGCGCCACCGCTCGGCTCCCTGGGAATCATCTTGTTCTGTCTCATTAATTGAGAAAAAAGGTGGAATGTACCAGGGGCAAGTAGTCTCATGAACATTGAGTGGAAATATAAAATGATCCAACCTAAAGTCAAAGACAAGAGAATCAAGAGACTATACTGTATAGTTATATACTATATATATATGCTATATATAACTATAGACTATAACAATAACAAACTATGCACAAAAGGGACCTGTTACTCTAGCAGTCCAGGGGGCTAAGGGTGGAGGTATGAGGTGCATGCTGGGAACAGGGGTGGAGGGAGGTCAATACTAGTGGTAGGAATGGCCCTAAGTCACTGTTACTATGTGTCTTAAATATAACTGAAAGACTTGTAATTTACATTGGTATCAAAAATTGTAAAAAAAAATTAAAGGCATACAATGTATTTTGGTAAAGCTTAAAATTAGAAGAATTAAGTTTGGACTTGATTAATAAAGAATTTGACATCATTAATTATTAAAAATCCATAGTCTTGAGGCCGGGCGGTGGCGCTGGAGGTAAGGTGCCTGCGCTAACCTAGGACGGACTGTGGTTCGATCCCCCGGTTCCCCATATGGTCCCCCGTGCCTGCCAGGAGCGACTTCTGAGCGAATAGCCAGGAGTAACTCCTGAGCATCACCGGGTGTGGTCCAAAAACCAAAAAATAAATAAATAAATAAATAAATAAATAAAAATCCGTAGTCTTTAAATATCAAACATAGAACGTGTAGAGAAAAGCTAAACAGCAACCACTAACAGTGAGTTCAAAATGGAGTCTTTTGGGTTGGAGCAGTAGCACAGTGATAGGGCATTTGCTTTGCACCCCGATGACTCGGGAAGGACTCAGGTTCAAATCCCAGCATCCCATATGGTCCTCAAATTTTTCCAGGAGCAATTTCTGAGCACAGAGCCAGGAGTTGGCATGATTGCCATTGCACAGTGAACAGTACATAGTGGACCTCGTTGTTTTCTGGTCACTTGCCTGTCCTCTGCTTCCCTGTAATTATTTCAAATCTTTTCTATTATTTTCTGACAGAGGAAATTTGAGTGTATATGGATGGGTATCTATTTTTCAACTCTTTCCAACTCTAGTCTATTAAAATTTTTTAAGTTCTATTTTTCAAGTTTTTTTTTTCAGTTGTTTCAAGCCTTTCTCAACTGTTCCCAACTCTAGTCTATTCAATATTTTTTTTTAACACCTTGATTACATACATAGTTGTGTTTGGGTTTCAGTCATGTATAGAACACCACCCATCACCAGTGCAACGTTCCCATCACCATTGTCCCAAATCTCCCTCCTCCCCAACCACCCCCCGCCTGTACTCTGGACAGGCTCTCCATTTCCCT
This sequence comes from Crocidura indochinensis, assembly GCA_004027635.1. NCBI lineage: Eukaryota > Metazoa > Chordata > Mammalia > Eulipotyphla > Soricidae > Crocidura > Crocidura indochinensis. The sequence goes on from PVKC010026581.1 coordinate 16,045, forward strand.
CATAGGTTCTCATTTTTAGGACAGTTCAAAATGCAGT
>PVKC010026582.1:0-16073 GCA_004027635.1 Crocidura indochinensis
TCATGGATATTTTTTTGTTTGTTTTTTTTTTGGTTTTTTTTTTTTTGTTTGTCTGTTTTTTGGGCCACACGTGGCAGCGCTCAGGGGTACTCCTGGCTGTATGCTCAGAAATAGCTCCTTGCAGGCAAGGGGGACCATATGGTACACCGGGATTCGAACCAACCACATTTGGTCCTGGATCGGCTGCTTGCAAGGCAAACGCCACTGTGCTATCTCTCCGGGCCCAATGTCATGAGTATTTTTAAGGGTAACGCATTAAATCTGTATAATGCTTTGGGGAGTATTGCCATATTAATGATGTTAATCCTGCCAATCCATGAGCAGGATATGTGTTTCCATTTCCGTGTGCCCTCTCTTATTTCTTGGAGCAGGTCTATTTTTTCTAGATGCTTTATGGTTGAGTCTTCAGGGTTTTCTTAAGTAGAGTATCATGTCATCTGCAAACAGTGAGAGCTTGTCATCTTCCTTTCCAATCTGGATTCCCTTGATATCTTTTTCTTACCTAATCGTTATAGTGATTACTTCCACTGCTATGTTGAATAGGAGTGGTGAGAAAGGACAGCCTTGTCTTGTGCCAGAATTTAGAGGGAAGGCTTAAATTTTTCTCCATTGAGGATAATATTTGCCACTGGCTTGTGGTTGAGAGAAAGTTTCCTTTCATTCCCATATTGCTGAGAGTTTTGATCAAGAATGGGTGTTGGACCTTATCAAATGCTTTCTTTGCATCTATTGATATGATCATATGATTTTTATTTTTCTTGTTGTTGATGTTGTATATTATGTTGATAGATTTACAGATGTTAAACCATCCTTGCATTCCTGGGATGAAACCTACTTGACCATAGTGGATGATCTTCTTAATGAGGCATTGAATCCCATTTACCAGAATTTTATTGAGGATCTTTGCATTTGCATTCATCAGTGATATTGGTCTGTAATTTTCTTTTTTCGTAGCATCTCTGTCTGGTTTAGATATCATGGTGATGTTGGCTTCATAAAAGCTATTTGGAAGTGTTTCCTTTTTTTTTTAATTTCATGAAAGAGTTTTGCCAGAATTGGTAGTTCCACTTGGGAAGTTTGAAAGAATTCATTAATGAATCCATCTGGGCCTTGGCTTTTGTTTTTGGGCAGACATTTGATTATCGTTTTAATTTCATCAATAGTGATGGGGGGTTTAGATATGCTATATCCTCTTCATTCAACCATGGATGATTATAAGAATCCAAGAATTTATCCATTTCTTCCAGGTTCTCATTTTTAGTGGCATAGAGTTTCTCAAAGTAGTTTCTCAAACTAGTTTGAATTTGAAAGTAGTTTGAATTTCTGCCATTGATTGATCTATTGATATCTACTTTTTCATTCCTAATACTATTAGTAATAATAGTTATTTAGTTTCTCTCTCTCTTTCTTTGTTACTTTTGCCAGTGGTCTATCAATCTTGTTTATTTTTTCAAAGAACCAACTTCTGCTTTTGTTGATCTTTTGAATTGTTTTTTTGGGTTTCCACTTCATTGATTTCTGCTCTCAGCTTTGTTATTTCTTTCTGTCTCTCTATTTTTGGATCCTTTTGTTGAGCACTTTCTAGTTCTATGAGCTGTGTTATTAAGCTACTCAGGTAAGCCCCTTCTTCCTTCCTGATGTTTGCTTGCAAAGCTATAAATTTTCCTCTCAGTACTGCTTTTGCTATGTCCCATACGTTCTGATATTTTGTGTCTTTATTATCATTTGTTTCCAGGAAAGTTTTGGTTTCCTCTTTGATTTCATCTCGGACCCACTGGTAATTAAGTATGAGGCTGTTTAACTTCCGAGTGTTGAAGTTTTTCTTCTGAGTCCCTTTGGAATTCACATATAATTTCAGAGCCTTGTGTTCAGCGAAGGTAGCCTGCAAGATTTCTATCCTCTTGATATTATGGAGGTATGTTTTATGTGCCAGCATGTAGTCTATCCTGGAGAATGTCCCATGAACATTGGAGAAGAACATGTATCCAGGTTTCTGGGAATGGAGTGTCCTATATATATATTCACTAGGCCTCTTCCTTCCATTTCTCTTCTCAGGTCTAGTATATTATTGTTGGGTTTCAGTTTGGTTGACCTATCCAGTGTTGACAAAGCTGTCTTGAGGTCCCCACATTTATTGTGCTGTTATTGATATTATTTTTCAGCTTTGTCAACAAGTGTATTAAATATTTCGCTGGATCCTCATTCGGTGCATATATGTTTAGGAGAGTGATTTCTTCCTGCTCTACATACCCCTTGATTAATATAAAATGTCCATCTTTGTCCCTTACAACCTTCCTGAGTATAAAGTTTGCATTATCTGATATTAGTATGGCTACTCCAGCTTTATTATGGGTGTTGTTTGCTTGGATAATTTCCTCCATCCTTTTATTTTGAGGTTATGTTTGTTCTGACTATTCAGGTGCATTTCCTATAGGTAAAAGAAGGTTGGATTGAGTTTTTGATCCATTTAGCTACTGTGTGTCTCTTAACTGGTGCATTTAGTCCATTGACATTGAGAGAAAGAATTGTCCTGGGATTTAGTGCCATCTTTATATCAAAATTTGGTGTGTCTTTTGGTCAGTCTTGTCTTAAATTAGGTCTTTCAGTTTTTCTCTTAAGACTGGTTTTGAGTCTGTAAAGTTTCTTAGCTGTTTTTTGTATGTGAAAACATGTATTCTTTCATCAAACCAGAAAGTGAGTTTTGCTGGGTACAGTATTCTAGGTGAAGCATTCATTTCATTGAGTTTTATCACTATGTCCCACCACTGCTTTCTGGCTTTGAGTGTTTCTGGTGACAGGTCTTCTGTAAATCTCAAGGATGCTCTCTTGAATGTATTTTCCCTTTTTGATCTTGCTGTTTTCAGAATTCTCTATCTGTGGGATTCATAATTTTTACTAGGATGTGTCTTAGGGTATTTTTCTGGGGTCTCTGGTTGGTACTCTTTGGGCATGGGGGATTTTGTCTCATATATTCTTTACCTCTGGAAGTTTCTCTTTAATGATATTTTTGACCTTTGATTCTTCCTGGAAATTTTCTTCCTGGGTTTCTGGTATTCCAATGATTCTTAAGCTGTTTCTGTTGAGCTTATCATAAACTTCTATTTTCATCTGTTCCCATTCTTTGACTAATTTTTCCATTGTCTATTCATTTGCTTTAAGTTTTTTTTTTCCAATCTCTCCTGCTGTATGGAGTTGCTATTTATCTCATCTTCCACAGCACAATTCTTTTCTCAAATTCTGTTACCCTGGTGTAGAGTTTATCCATTTTGTCATTCAATTCGTTTACTGAATTTTTCAGTCCTGTTATTTGACCTGTTATTTCAGTTTGGAGTTTTGTGGTTTCTGTCTTCATATTTTCTTGGTACTTATTAGTGTTCTGTTCAACTCGATCCATGGCTTCTTCGAGTTCTTTGAGCATCTTTCATATTGCTTTTCTAAAGTCCTTATCTGAGAGATTGATTAGTTCGTTGGTCATTATCTGGTCATCAAAATTGTCATCTTCATTCTCTATGTCTGTTGCTGGCCTGCGTTGTTTCCACCTTGTCACACTTGTATTTTGGTTTTTTCTACATGTTGTGGTGGTATTCATTGGCTAAATGATGTATGTGGACACGATCCTCTGGCTCCGCCCTTTATAGGTGGCTGGGCTCTGCTGGAGCCTCTTTTCAGCCCACTCCCAAGATGTTCAGACTAGAGTACAGGAGACAATACACACAGGCAGCACTCACAATTTCTCACTGTGGGACCCCACTGGAGAGGCGTAGTTTCATAGTTTTTCCCAACCTGCCATCACAGACAGGGGACCTGACTTCTGCAAAGTACTGCTTATAGCCAATTTTCAGGTTATGAAGCACTTCCTTGGTGTTTCCCCCACCCCTTTTAATGAGCCTCTGGGAGAGCGAGTTTTTGGAACCTCTTTTTGGCCCACTCCCAAGATGTTCAGGTGAGAGGATAGGAGACAGACACACACAGGCAGGACTCACAATTTCTCATGATCTTAAGTGTATTTTTAACATTATATTCTTTATTGTAAGTGTTATTATGTACTTACAGCTTTTCCCCTTTTCTTAAGACATGCTAGTAGGAAATTTTTAGAAGATAGTATAGATAATAATCTTGGAGTTTTGAGTTTTGTGTCATAGAACTAGGTTATTGGGATTGTTTGATTTGTTATTATTTTCCCTTAGACCACTATAGTATTTTTGGCACAGTTTTTTTACATGGGTACATTAAAATCAGATAATATTAAGTACTAAGAGGAGCTATAATTCATTACTGGTGATAACTCAGTAATTGCTTGTTATGTGTGCCTTTCACCCTGAACATTGACAATAGTTACTTGACTTAGGCTTTAGCAACTCTCAGCATCAAAATAAGTTTTGAATATTCAAGTTTATACTAACCCTCAAGAGGACACTACCAGGTCACTCCGACAGAGGATAAAAGGCCCAAAGCCACTTTCTGGCTCATCATATCGACTTGATTTTGCATCATTACATAGCCAAGCCTGGGTAACCCTGAGAAGAAATAGAGACCAAAGAAGTAGATTGGTCTAGTAAAATTGGACATTTTTCAAGAGTGACTAGAACTGCCTTGGCGCATACTAGTCCTGAAGTGGGATAAGATGCTAACCTCACTATGAATTGTAAATTAACAACTTTTTCTGAAAGCAGATTTCCTGCCTTGGCACATAACAATGAAATGAAACATCCTGACTTCAACATAGAATATGTGCTAGCACCAATATTTTCAATTACTGAAACTTTATAGCAAAAACTGTGATTAAATTTCTTTGGACCTTGAAAGACTTTGGAAATAGGCAAATTAGTATGCCTTAGAGCCTATATATGCCTGTCTTATGGCAAGAGCTTCGTGTTCAGAAAAAAAACCCTATTTTTAAGGCCCAAGTTTTCTTTCTATTTTTCCAACTTTTGCTGCATCCATGAATTATGCCATTCCTTTGATCTTTTATTTAGATAGATCTTTACTTCCCTTAGAAAATTCACTTTGCCTTATGTTAGTACTACTTTCTTTTACCTCATCTTTCTGTGTTGTCTTATATAAATAAAGATGAAGCTGGATTGAGATGGATGGAGATGGAGGCCTCTGTCTGCTATCCCAGGCCACGTGGCTCCATCCTCCTTTAATCGATGGGTCTGGGGTCCAGGAAAGCAACAGGTAGAAATCTCACTCACAGGCAAGCTTCAGGAAGTAACAGCTTTATTCAGACTCTATCCACCACATGTGTGGCCTATATCATAACCAATTAAGCATTCACCCATTCTTAACTAGCCCTGAAGCTTAACTTCTTTCAGCCATCTTTCCTCTGACCTCCAAGCTGGCAAAAGGCCAAAGACCTCAATCCTTCTAGACCAAGGCCTTATATCACCTTCCCCAGACCCCTCCCAGGAACTGGGCGGGGTCTGCAGGTAAAGTTACAGGTCATATTCGCCCAAGACTCCTCCCATGAATAGGTGGGTCTCAGGTAGATTAACCTAAATCCAGGGTGGGGTTACATTTCTGTATTTTTTTTTTATAAAATCAGTTTGAGGAGGTGAGGGGTTAATCAGATGCCATCCCATCCTGTATATGCCTTGTTACTTATTGGTTGTAAAAATCTTTGAATATATTACATTGGATTGGTGTTCAAAACCATAATCTTCATCTTTGTGTGTGGTCTGATTCTTCCTAATAAATACACTGGGTTTTAAGAAAATTCTCTCTTTTATTTCTGGACTTTCCCACAAAGTTCCCTGCTTCTTAGACATGGAAGTCTTATGTATTGGAACTTCTGAACCCGTTTCACCCTCTTTATTGTATGTGGATTATTATTGACATTGGCATTTGCCTCCAGACCCACTTCTTTCCAGTCTCCTAGCTTTTGAAGTTTGAGGACTGATTTAACATAGGACTTAATTCAAAGCCTGGCAACATATATTGTCACCAAATTATATCAAGCATCACCAGCAGTGATTACTGAGTGCAAAGCTATAAGTATTCTTTAGGTCCTCTGAGTGAGAGCCCCAAACAAAATGATAATAATAGTAGTAAAATAAAATACAGCTTATAAATTATCATGATATTGTTAGGAATAAAAACTCAAGGCATTTAAAATTTACATGTAGTAGTAAAACTTCTAGCCAAAGCAATTCAGAAAAAAAATTATAAAATGCCTTTCTTCCACCAACTTTAAATAATAGTATAAAGTTAAAGTAATTATGTTTGTGTGAAGAGAGTAAAGGTACACCTTCATGCCAATAGAAAGAGAGAATCCACAGACATATCCTAATATGTGTGAGCAGCTAATTTTTGATAAGACATATAATAATATGAAGTTAAGTAAGGAAAAATTCTCTTGAAATGAAACTGGAATAATTGGTTACCACATGTTATTACAATAAGTTTCAATCATACAAAATATAGAACTGAAAAACAAATTAAAAAACTCAATATAATATCTGAATTTATGGACTTCATAGGGGAAATTTCCTTCTGATAATTTTTCTATAAGCATCTTCAATGACTCATACCATTGGCCAACCAGACAGAAGAAAAAATATTGAATCTAAGAAACAATTGAATTGAAAATGAAATAATGAATACAATTGATATCCATTATTGATTCAAAAGTTAACTTGTTTAGTCATAATTATGAGGCCAGGGATATAGTATAGTGGGTAGGGTTTTTGATTTGCACAAGTAAGACTTAAGTTCTTGTCTAGGGTCTCTATATGTTGCCACAAGCCATATGAGGAGCATTTCCTGAGAACAGGCCTTGGAGTAAATCCTGGGTACTTCCAGATGTGTCTCTTGAACAATGAAAAAAGTAAGAATATTACTCAGCCTTTCTATTTATTGATTTGTTCTTTTTTTTGGGGGGGGGGTCACACCTGAGGCGCTCAGGGTTTACTCCTGGCTCTGTGCTCAGAAATCATTCCTGACAGGCACAGGGGACCATAAGGGATGCCGGGATTCGAACCATTGTCCATCCTGGATCGACTGCTTGCAAGGCAAATGCCGTACTGCTGTGCTATCTCTTTGGCCCCTGTGATATTTTCTTATGGGCCTTAAAATACTATTTTAAATAAATATATTCACTCCTGTGCAAAATTATTTAACAGTGTACTCTATTAACAATATTATTAATTGTGCACATTATTATCTATTAGCAATGCACTATGTTAACAATTGCCTCCTGTGTAATAATTCCTATACAGAACCAATAATAATAGCCAATATCTAGAAAGAACAAAATACTGAAGTATGAGGGATAAGTACATAAACTGATTTATATCACTTTATATATATTTATATATAAACAACCAAACTATCAAATACTGAAGTATGAGGGATAAGTATATAAATTGATATCATTTTGTAGAAAACTCCCTTACATAGTACATATACTTATATATATACATGTTTATCTATATACACATATTATTAAATATGTGAATATGTGTAGGGAGCTAGAAAGTGAAATCAGTCAGGATAGAGAATAATACAGAAAAATCTCACCTATATGTGAAGCTGAGAGAAACATAAGTAAACAATTAAAATAGTATTCCATGAGATATGGTCTATAGGACTGACTTTGTAAAGAAATTATACTAATTGGGGGATGCTCAGACATTGGTGTAGGGACAGTGAAACTCCTGTGGTAATTGTATCATTGAAGGCACATATGAAACAGTTTTGCTAATATCATGGTTTCTGAGAGCTAGATCAATAGCATAGAGAGCATGCTGCTTCTCTTGCTTGAGGCAACCTTAAATTCTTCCTCTTGCACACGTACAGCAACTTATACCTAAAATTCAAACACTATATTAATTCTATTTAAAATTTATACTAGATTTGTAGTACAGAATTGTTCACATCTGAAATATCTGATCAGCAAACACAGACTATAGGATATTCTCTATTGTTCACACTTTGTCACTGAATGCTGACATTAAGACATCTCCTCACCATGACACCAACAACTATCTCTACCTAAGAAACTGAAATCAGGACAAATTGTAGACATCTTTAAATTTTCAGTTTTGCAATACTTGACTCATAAAGAAGGATAAAAACAATTCGATTGTTCATGATAGAAATTAATCATTTCTGGAAACATACTCCATGAAATTTCCCAGGAGTCATACTTTATCCATCCATAGGCTTAAGAATACCTTTACATTATCTCAAATAATAGTGTAATGTAAAAAAATGTCTATACTCAAACTACTGAATTTAGATTCTCATTCCAAAATAGTCAGACTCTCCAAAATTGCCAACATCTAGTAAAAAATGGCATTGTTTACATATAAAAATAGATCATGTAAAAGGGCAGCTAGCACGACATATTTTGAAAAAACTTAGGTCAACAATAGAGTTGTTGTTATGGCCTATATATTGGTTTCTTAACTTGTTGCACAAAGAAACCTACGTATATGTATATATAGGTGCATGTAGGTGGTATTTATATGTGGGAGTGTGAATTTATGTGATATATATATATACATGGGCATATATTTACATACATATTTACATACAGAGAGACTGTGTATATATACATACAGATACTGGATGTGTATATATATGTATAATATTTATACTTTATATGGAGAGATACTAAGTATATATATTCAGTCTATGTTTATATGTAAACATAGATAGACTGAGTATATATAGTAATCTTTTTAAATTCAAATGGACAGAAATTAATGAAATTAATCAATTTTGTAGTGAACCCAAAGTTTTGCTTTTTAGTTATATATATGCACATATATGTGTGTATATATATACATATATATGTGTGTGTATATATGTGTATCTATGTGGATACAATATAAAAGCATGGAACATATCTAAATATAGTCTTAGCATTACACCAAATCCAAAGTCAACAACAGAATTGATACCCAATGTACAAGCTATAGGCAGTTGGGACCGGTTATACTAGCAGCCTGTGAGGCAAAGGAGGGGATATGGGATGTATGCTGGGAACAGGGGTGATGGAGGGCAGCACTAGTGGTGGGAATGCACCTGATTCAATGTCACTATGTACCTTAAATATTACTGTGAAAGATTTGTAATTCACTTTGGTCACAATAAAAATTATTTTAAAAAATAGTTTTAGCATTGATTCTGTAAATTACTTTAACATTTAAATATTTTTTCTTTTTTCTCTTTATTAATCAAATTACTTTATTACACTGTACTATACTTATTTAATGTTTTGTTAAAATCGGGCTACTAATTGTTACTTTATGTTATGTTCTTAAATATATATCTACCTATTGTAATGCTTTTTCTCAATTAGATAACAGCATTTTAACTTAAATTGTATGGTAAAGAAAATTTTATAATTTTATGACCTTTTTAAAATGTAATTTTGATGCAGTAAATTATTTTGCTTTTTGTTTCTCAGAGGTCTTTAAAAAGCATGGAGGTAAGGCGTTTGCCTTTCATGCAAAAGGTCATCAGTTCGAATCCCGGTGTCGCATATGGTCCCCCGTGCCTGCCAGGAGCAATTTCTGAGCATGGAGTCAGGAGTAACCCCTGAGCACTGCTGGGTGTGACCAAAAAAAAAATTGTCTTTTGTTTCTTATTTATTTTCAGATATATAGTGGTTTTTACTATAATTTTATATAATTTTGCAATTACTGTAAATGCCATTTTAGAATAACTTATGTAGTCTTATAAAGTCATTACTTTTAACGGAGAAATTTTTTCAAACACATTCTAAGTCATTGTTTCTTAATGTTATATTGTAACTATAGATATGTGTATCTACATTCAAATGTGTTCCTTGACTTTTTCATTATGCAATAAACAAATCTTTCAAACAATGATTGAGTCATATATTATTTGCAATTAAAAGGCAAATTTTTTGATAATTGCTTTGAGAAAATATAACTTAAATCAGATTATTTATTATCACAGAATAAAATAAAATATTGGTACAAGTATTTACATAATTGACAGAATATGATTGATTATTTTACAGGAAGAAGAGTTTATTATGATAGAAAACACAAAGCCTAGCTTAATAACATTTTAATATTATTTTAATAATATTTTTATTAAAAGAGGTATTTACTTGAACAAAGGGGGGCAGAATATAAGCAATAATTCTGAGGAGAGTTGTATTTAGTATCCAATGACTATCTTTAATTGTATAAAAAGTAAGAAGCTCATTTATTATTTTTCTTTTGGAGAAAAGGTATAATTTTCCAGGAACCAGAGTTCCAAAACCTTAGCTTCTTATAAGACTCAAACCAGGGGTTGCAATAGCAATGATATGTTGCCATAGATGGATAAACGCATCACTGACCATAATGCTAGAATTATATTATAATAAGAAAAGTTGGTTATGTAAGGAGAAAAGAGAGTCACAAGAGATTGTTTTTAGATGAGATCTTAAATTATATGTATATTAACAGATGCAAAAGTCATACGCTAAATGTATTACAAGGTATATCATCCACTCAGATGACATCTATAGAAATTTTAGGGAACAAAACCAAATGAAAGCTCCTCCAATTTTCATATTACTCTTGGCACAGTAGGAACACAGGAAACCCAAGGGGATGATTCATAAAAGCCCACCAAGCTCATTAAGCAAAAATGAAAACACAGAGCACTCAACCATCACCAAACAGCTCAGTATATTGCCAGGCAATGACTCTAGTCACATCATTACATGTTTAATGAGATCAAAGAAAAGTGGTACAGGTAGTCAGAAAAAGTCAGCAGTGCAGAAAAAAGAGAGTGCAGAAATGACCACTCTGGACAAAGAATTAGTGCAGAATTGATCACTCTGGCCAAGTATTGGGTGCTGAAAGGAGTAAAAGTGTTGTGTGATATACCAAATAAATAGCAATATTGCAAACCACAATGTTTAAAATAAAAAGGAGAGAACTAGATTGAATGCATGTTTACATACATTATACATACACACATTTATTTTTATATATTAATACATTACAATATTTATGTATCAATATTATAACCTAAATTATTATATAATATTCACTATATTATATGTTAATATATAATATTAACATATTAAGATTAATAGTTAATATATATACATAAAAAGAGAGAAATAAAAGAGAGAGAAAAGAAAAAGCCTGACATAAAGATATGTAGGGTAAGTGGAAATGTAAGGGGAAGGCAACAGGACATGATTGCAGAAAATATCCATGATGAAGGGATGGATGTTGAACATTTTACAACTGAAACTCAATCATCAACAATTTTGCAACTGTGTATCTCATGGTGATTCTATTTAAAATTTTATTAAAATTAATTAATTAAAGAATGAGTGCTAAAATAAAAAGCTAAAATCATAAATGAAGAAATTGTGAGGTGATATTAAGAAGAAACTAATAGAAACTCTGAAAATCGATTAACAGCAGCTGAGCAGAAAATCTAGTTTCAAATGAAGCTAGAAAACAGAAAGGGTGGAAAATATTCTGAAAATAAATTAACAACCTACAAGTGCAATAGGGAATGACTTTCAAGAGGAACAACATAAGAATATTCTTAAAAAATTTTTTCCTGGAAAACAAAAAGACAATTTTCATAAGGAAATAATTTTTAAATGAGTCATAGTGAGGATTCCCCTAGACTTGAGGATTATAGTCAAATTTTCATAAGGAAATAATTTTTAAATGAGTCATAGTGAGGATTCCCCTAGACTTGAGGATTATAGTCATTCGCATCCAAGATATGCAAAGTGATAATCAAAATAGACCTAACTAGAAAAACTATGACATATTTTACTCAAAATCACGTGCCAACTACTTAAATTGTTTGAAACTATATTTCTGTGAGGTTCTACTTTCTGAAATATGGACAGAGGAGAGAAGCCTCTTGATTCTTTGTTTATGGATTGGGCGGGGGTTGGGTCACACCCGGCAGTGCTCAGGGGTTACTCCTGGCTCCATACTCAGAAATTGCTCCTAGCAGGCACGGGGGACCATATGGAGCACCGGTTTCGAACCGATGGCCTTTTGCATGAAAGGCAAATGCCTTACCTCCATGCTATCTCCCTGTTTATGTATTTATATATATATATATATATATATATATATATATATATATATATATATATATATATAAAATAAGAAAAACCTCTTTGAGTAAATTCTTAAAAATTCAAAACACTTGATGTAATATTAAAATCTTAATCTAGTATTGTTTTTTTCCAGTGCTGACATACCCACACGATTATTATATAGGTTAATTAGTTAATTTTAAACAGGTATTTTTAAAACAAGGGTCTTTTACAATTGTGAATTTTAATAATAAAATGATGATGATAATAATAAATTTGAGCTAAAGGAAAGATAAATTTTAAAATATTTCTTTTGAAGGAAAACTTTCTCCATTTGATTAGATCTGCTACCATTGATGACATAAAATATTCAATAAGAAGGGAATTGAAAGAACTTTCTTAATATAGTCAGAATCATTTGCTATAAGCCAACAGCAAACATTCAGTTATGGAAAGATAGGGTAATTATTACAATAATAGTTGGGAATGACCACTCTGAACACTAATTGGCTGAGAGGAGATAAAGTGATATGCATGATACCTTTACAACAACCATATTGTAAAGAAAATTTTTTAAACTAAATCTGGGGCTGGAGAGGTGGCGCTAGAGATAAGGTGTCTGCCTTGCAAGTGCTAGCCAAGGAAGGACCGAGGTTCGATCTCCCAGCGTCCCATATTGTCCCCTCAAGCCAGGGGCAATTTCTGAGCCCTTAGCCAGGAGTAACCCCTGAGCATCAAACACGTGTGGCCCAAAAAACAAACAAACAAAAAACATAATAAAAATACTAAAGCTGCATAATAATAATTCATATTTAAACAACTTCTACATTTCCTAGAAATATCCAATTTTATTTATTTATTTCATGTACCACAGTTTCTTTAGCCATTCACTTTTATTAATACCTTTATTTAAACACCTTGATTACAAATATGATTGTAGTTGGGCTTCAGTCATCTAAAGAACAAACCCCTTCACACCAGTGAACATTCCCATCACCAATATCCCAAATATATCCCCTCCCCATTCCACCCCCGCCTGTACTCTAAACAGACCTTCTACTTCCCTTATTCATTTACATTGTTATGGTAGTTCTCAATGTAATTATTTCTCTAAACCCCCCCCTCATCATTCTGTGGTGTGAGCTGGACCTCCCAACTCTCCTCTCTTTTGTTTCTGAGAATTATTGCAAAAATGTCTTTTATTTTTCTTAAAACCCATAGATGAGTGAGACTATTCTTCATCTACCTCTCTCCCTCTGGCTTATTTCACTCAGCATAATGGATTCCATGTACATCCATGTATAGGAAAATTTCATGACTTCATCTCTCCTGATGATAGTATATATTCCATTCTGTATATTTACCACAGTTTCTTAGCCATTCATCTGTTGAAGGGCATCTTGGTTGCCTGGCTATTGTAAATAGTGCTGCAATGAGTATTGGTGTGAAGAAGGGATTTTTGTATTCTAAATGAAATACTTGCTGGGTGAAGTATTCTTAGTGAAATATTCATTTCGTTGCTTTATATTTAAAAACATAATTTTAATTTTTATGTAAACATATACTTACAAGTTTGTTCATACTATAATTTTTCAACAAAGTTATTTTTGAATGAGTTATAGTCATAATATATACAATAATCTTCACCAGAGTGCATATCTTGCCACCAATGTCAACAATTTTCTTCTCCTTTCATTGAATATTGTCACTATATCTCATCACTGCCTTCAGGCCTTAAAAGTTGCTTGTTATAAATATGCTTAAATATTTAAGCTACCTCTTTATATATAATTTTCCTAACTGTTCTTAATAATTTCAGTATCCTATCTCTATTAGTGTTTCTTATCATTGTAACTAGTTTGTGCTTTGAGTTGCTTTTCTTTGGATCTCTTTTAGCTGGTACACTTATAGAATCCAAGATATGGTTCTATTCACTCTTTAGTTCTGTGATTCTCTCAGCAAAGATGTCCTTTCCCAATTATTCTTTAATTTTTCTATTTATTGTTTCTATTTAACTTATCCAAGAGTTTTGTTGTCTTTGAGGATTGCTTCCTTCCTCTACTGTTGTATGTAGGTATTAAGCAATTTATCTTCTACTTAGCTGGTATTGTCCTCAGCAGCTGTTACTCAGCTTGTGAAACTTTCCAATGAGGTTTTCATTTCACCTACCATGTGTTTTCAGGCTGATATTTCTGTTTGAAGTGTTTTCATTTCTTCTTTCATATCCTCTTGAATTTAATAGGCTGTCTGTTGTGTATTTTCTTTATGATCCTTGAGCATATTTAATATTTTCTTTCTTTTTTTGGGGGGTCACACCTGGCAGTGCTCAGGGGTTACTCCTGGCTCCATGCTCAGAAATTGCTCCTGGCAGGCACGGGGGACCATATGGGGCACTGGGATTCGAACCGATGACCTTTTGCATGAAAGGCAAGCGCCTTACCTCCATGCTATCTCCCAGGCCCCAATATTTTCTTTCAAATGTCCTGAACAGATATATTATGTAGGTGGTTAGTATAGGTTGGGCTTCCAGAATTATCATCTTCAGTCACAAGGTGGGATGAAGTTATGAATAGTTTTCCCACTGTTAATTGTTTTGTATGGCACTTTTATTAGGTGTGTGGTGCTGCTCCTTGATTGGAAGTAATGTGTTGCCATGGAGTGAAGTATGCATCTAAGCTGGGTTCAGACAGTTGGCATTTTCCCCAAACACTGCAAGTTGCTGTGTCATCTGTGTTCATGTACCTCAGTTCATTTGAAACTAACACTCTTTAAATCCAAACTCTGGTCACCACTTACATCCACTTTTTCTGGTCTCACATCTCAGCTGGATTAAAACTAGGGCTTTTACCCCCAACTTCCGGATATAATCTGGTCTTTGGAAAAATAATTAAACTCAATAAAACTTTAGCAAGACTCACAAAGAAATAAAAACTTAATAAATTGAATTAGAAATAAAAAGAGGAAGCCTACTACAGACACTAAAGAAATTCAAGTGGTAGTCTTTACACAACTTTATGTCACAAAACAAGGGAATATGGAAGAAAGCGATTAATTCTTATATTCCCAAAACCTCCCAAGGTTGAACAAAAATAAATATTTTAATAGACCTATGACAATTGAGTAAATTGAAATGGTAATCAATAGGCTTCCAAAAACAGAAGCTCAATCTGAGGTGGATATACTAGTGAATTCTTTCAAACCCTTAAAGTGTTACTGTCTATCCTTTTCGTGCTTTTTCAGGAAGTAAAGAAACAGAAATACTCCTATATTGCTTCTATGAAGGTGACATCACCCTGATACCAAAAATAAGACAGATATGCCTCATATAAAAAGAACTATAAGCTAGTGCTTTAATGAACAATGATCCTCAACTAAATACTAGCAAAATAGGACCCAATGATTATCAATTAGTTTATACACAATGACAGAGTAGGATTCATTACAAGATTAATACTACTGGCATGGTCTAAGGAAAGCAAAATCAGAAGACCTGCTGGGCCCTCCAGAATGGATGACTGAGACTAGACCTCAAAGAGAGGTCGCAAACCTAAATAGTTGATATTTTTCAAGCTTAATTTAGTAATAGTTGCAAACATTCATTTGACCTAATATGAATCTTCCTTCTGCTGTGTTAAGCATGTATATATTTGAGCATTTACCTCCATATGAAAGAATTAGTACAGGCAAATATGGCCTGGATTAAATATTACTTTACCTGGAAAAAGCATAATCAAGAAAAATATAAAAAATAACTTTGTGGGGCCAGAGTAGTGGCGCAGGGTAGGTCATTTGCATTGCACACGCTAACCTAGGATAGACAGCAGTTCGATCCCCTGGCTTACCAGATTATCTACCACGTCAGGAGCTATTTCTGGGCACATAGCCAGGAGTAACCCTGAGCATCATCAGGTGTGGCTCAAAAATCTAAAACAGAAAGAAAGAAAAGGAAGAAAGAAAGAAAGAAAGAAAGAAAGAAAGAAAGAAAGAAAGAAAGAAAGAAAGAAAGAAAGAAAGAAAGAAAGAA
>PVKC010026583.1:0-16055 GCA_004027635.1 Crocidura indochinensis
CATGCAACAGTCCACAATTAGGAGAGTGAGAAGGGCCACAAAGCATGAGTCAGCAGGAGTGTTGGTTGTAGTTTCTTGCTGAGGCATGAGATGTGGGACTGAGAGGGTGTCCTTTCAGTTTGGGAGCTGGGTGATGGTTTATTGGGACATGAGGTTGGTCTCGGTACCTAATTGGTTAAGAACTGAGGGTAAATAGGTTTAAATAAGAAAGGATAAAGGATCAGGATTGGGGGACTAGATGATAGAAGGATTTCTGAAGGAGGGAGGAGGGATAAAATATAAGAGGGGCTATATACATTTTAAGCATGACTTGTTTACATCTTAGGTTTGACAATCAGAGAAGAGTCTACTGTCTACAAACTCATGCCCACACAAAGACAGACATTAGTATTCTCTACTTAGGTTGTTGTTGGAGCCCTGACACTAATAGGCTTGAAAGGCCTTACATTCTACTGAGACAAGAAAATTTCTTTTTAAAAGAAACCAGATCAAAAATCCCTGGTAACTTCATAGGTTTATAGTAATTCCAATGTCACCTCTGAGAGGAATTTATTTGTGTCACACAAACAGAAGCAGGTGGCCCGATGCAGGTGTTGTCATGTTTGTGCAGCTCTAATGAGAATGTGAGAGTTTGCTGGGAAAGAGAATAACAGAAATGAAGTCCTACTTTCCCTCCACCTACAGCTACTCTAAGAAAAAGAAAAAGACCCATTACAGCACTTCACATGATAAGAGCATACAATAAACTCTTTCTTCTAAGTTAAAAAGAAAATTTCCCATAATTGTGAAAGCTTCCTATCAGTAGAGGAAAGCAGAGATTGGCAATGAGAGTCATGAAATGTAAAATGCTAATTCTAGAGAAAGGATCTGAACACCCCAAGATTTGAGTTTGTTTCTCAATCTATTGGGCAGGTCTATCATCACAAAGAGAATAAAATGCATCAGCAATATGTTTTTTCGGTTCAATTAAGCTTTAAAATAAAACATACAACTTTGAACAAAACTACCAATCATAATTACCTAGTAGTACTATAGAATATTGGTCCTCTAAAAATATGAAGATCTGCAATTGATGCTAGAATTAATATTCATTTTAATTTTCTGAAGAATAAGTTATGTTAAACGTATTCCAAAGCATTTAATTCTTTTGATACAGTCATAATCGAAATATTTTCTTAATTTACCTTTATGATAGTACAATATTTGCATATATGAATTCAACATATTTTGTAAGTTAAATTCATCACAAAGTGAAATTGAAAACAACACATGTTGGTGACATATGAATAAAGGAATCCTGGTACCCTTTGGTGCAACCTTTATGTAAAAATTATATGGAGGATCAGAATAATAGCACATTGGATAGGGCATTTTTGCCTTGCATGCCGCCAACTTGAATTTGATTCTTAGCATCCCATATGGTCTCCCAGGCACTTTTAGGAGTAATTCTTCAATATAGAGCCAGTTGTAACCCCTGATCATTGCCCAGTGTGTAATAATCAATTAATAAATTAAAGGTATGCATAAAGTTTCCTTTTAAAAATCGAAAATAACAGAACTAGAAAGATAGTACAAAAGCTACTATGTGTTTAATGTTCCAGATAATGTTAAGGTCCTTTCAATCCATGGCCTGGCATCTCTTTAAACCAGCAAATGAAAGCCTTATAATATGCACTCCTTCAACTATCAGAGCTCAAAAATATTTTGGAGCAATTTGTCTCAGAAAATAAAGAAAGGGGCCCGGGAGATAGCATGGAGGTAAGATGTTTACCTTTCATGCAAAAGGTCATTGGTTCGAATCCTGGTGCCTCATATGGTCCCCCGTGCCTGCCAGGAGCAATTTCTGAGCATGGAGCCAGGAGTAACCCCATGAACACTGCTGGGTGTGACCCAAAAACCACAAAAATAAATAAAGAAAAAAAAGAAAATAAATAAAGATAATTTGCCCACTTTGTTCCTGATAGAGAAATAATACAATATCTATAGATTCTAACATGATGCTTCAATAATATTTCCTATATTTCACAAACCAATAAACTAACAGTAATGTGAGTCTTATAACACATTAATGATCAGATAGAGGAGGCATGACAGAGAGAGCTTAAACTCTAGATCTAGAATACTGAGTTCAAATATCATTGCCCATTTTCAACTGTGCAACCTTAACCCAGTGATGTAATTTTCTCAAACATAAAATGAGGGCAATAAAAATAACTGTTTCATAGGACTATTATGAAGGTTATATATATAAGTAATTTTTTTGTTTGAATGTTGCATTCATCAGTGTGGGGAGCTATTCTATCCTTGAATCCTAGAAACCACTCCCAGTGAGCTACCTGGTGGAAGGGGGAATCAAGGTAAGAGGGATCTGACCCTGGGCTTCAGCACGTAAATTATCTCTCCAACAATTTGAATCATTTCTGTTTTCTCAAGATAAGAACTTTCAACAGAACTTGTACATAATGGACCATGTAATTTAATCTATATGTAACAAAGCAGTACTTTGTTAAACTATATGGAGATCTATACCAATTAGGGTAAGTGTAGAGGTACTCCTTATTCTGTATTAAAGATGCCTCAACCAGAAGATGTGATTGCTTGTGGTTACTATGGCTTGTGGTTGGTTTACTTGAATGATTACATTTAGGCATAGGATGATACCAAAAAAAAAAAAGAATCAAAGGAAGTCTGTCATTGATATCATTGTTACCTTTTTTCAAACCTTTTTGTAATTTTTTCAAGTCCTAAATAAGCTAATCAGCATCTTGACAGGGGTTTAAAACTTAAGCTTTAGCTTTTAAACTGAAAAAGGGACAAAGCTCTGTTCCTCTGTAACATTTTATTTTCTTCTTACTGGCAACGAGGAAGAATATGAGCTGGCACCAATTTCCCATTATATCCTCTTTCTGAAGGGCATCATGCATAACTCACTTAATTGTTTCACACTACAGTACACTGCTATTTAGAATCAGTCTGTTTTTTTCCATTGTAACATGGGAAAAATAAGCAATTTTCATACATTAGGAAACATAAGCATGCCAGAGTCTAATTCATACTTATGTGATTAATAAGCCAGAGCACTTAGATGAAATACGCTGCACCATACAAGCACCATTCCATTAGAACAGTCATTTAGATATAAGATATCATCCATAGTTACCTTAATCCTGGCCCCAGTAATCAATTCCAGGAATACATACTTATGGAACTTTCTTAGGGCAAAAGCTTCCTTTTAGTTTTAAAAATGCAGAATGAGAGATGGGGGACTAGCATTCCTGCTTTTGTAAGTGGTATTGGCTTTGTGTGAGCTATGAGTTGGCAGTATGACTTTGAGAAAATATATTTTCTGTGCCTTGTTTATTAATGGACAAAAAGCTAGCCTGAAAATGAAATTGATTTTATTCACTTAGAATTTTATACTCCATTGCACAACCACAACCCAGCAAATTCTTCATTAAGAGAGATAATTACTTTAATGAAGATTAAATATAATTTAAAATTCACATTTATCTTTATCTACCTAATGCAGGTCAGAATTAACCTAAAATGAGTAAGGAAGTGAGGAGGAATGGATTTCTTAAAAAAAAAAACTCCATCTGTTTATGCAGAAATGGGTCTGACAGTCATCTCTGAAAAAGGTAAACCTCTTTTTCTTCTTCCCCTCATTTTCTCCATTTAGTGTCTTATATATCAAGACCAAATCAAACCTTCTGCTTTTAAATTGATCTGAATTTTGGAAATTTTGGCAGTATGATAGCAGCAACTTATATTACAAATGCTTAGTGATCTTTGAAAAAAATCTATATCCATGATGGGCATTTGGGGGAGAAACATTAAGAACAAAGAAGTGCAGGTTGATTTTAGAAATAGTCACCTATGTGAGACAGAGTATTTATACTAAACTTGATAGTAAAGATAGTAAGCCAAAAATAATATCAATTTTACTGGCTTTATTCATCTTTTCATGTGGAATTAGATTTGCTACTCATTAAATGAACTCAAGCATTGTTGAGTAAAGCCTAGGATATAGAAAAAAAGTGTTTAACTTCTACCTTCATCCCTTACCAAACGTATGACCTTAAAAAATGCCTCTTGACTTCTCTGATGCTGAAGTTACTCATTTAGAAAATGAGTTTAATAATATCCACCTAGAATCCAGATATTAATGCACCTGGGATTAAGTAGGCACTTATAAATGCATCATATTTCCTTACTGTATTGCAACTTTTATCCCCAAATCCCCAAACACTATAGCAGTGATTCCTAGTGATAGTAACACTTGATTCTACAAAAAGAGATATGTGAGTTTTGCCCCAGGCTCTTCTTGTTATAGATATAAGAGGAAGTACAGATTAAAGGAATGGCAAAGGAAAGCACAGGTTTGTCAGGGCTTCTAATACAGATATTTGTATTTGCTGCCCTAAATGGCATTTATTTTCCACAAAAGAAAAATCCTGTTTTAGTGAAAAGAAGAACTCAAATGGCTCTCAAGTGAAATGTTTCAAGAAGGTCTCTTTGACTACCACTGGGATATGATATTCTTTATATGTATTATTTCCTTGCTGAATTAAGTGACTTTATCATTTATATCAGAACATGTAGAACAAAAGGAAATAAAACTAATCACATAAAAAGAATATGTTTATTTTTATATATAATAAACCTGATGGTTACAGCTAAATGTATAGAGAGTCCATGTTTAGTTCTCAAAATCACTCTCTGAGAGATAAAATAATCTCTATTCATAGAAAGAAACTTTAAGTCGCAGAGGCTATAAGTAACACATTGAAGAATGTACAAATTAACAAGTGGCAGGCCCAGAATAGAAAGTCAGATTGAAAAATGCTATCATTCTTTTCTCTTACATGCTTCCTCCCCAAAATCCTTTAGACACCATCTCAACAATCAAACAACATATTTTTTGTCTTGAAAGCTTGTCTTTATTGACTGAATAGCATATTTTGAGTTTTCAGTACTGAGTTCTAAATGCTATCATGAACAAGGGAAAAAAAAAGAATGAGGTGAAAGCAAAATGACTCCAGGAAAGGCAACCATATCCTAATAAGAATCTGGCTATTTCTGCTCAATGCAGCCTGAATATCAAAGCCCTAAGCTAATGTTTATTCAAGCATGGAAAATGACAGTCAATAGGGCTAGACATCAGTAAGCCTCTTTTCTTATATTCTAGTTTACATTCTCATGTACCAACAAATTCCCTGAGCTATCTCAATTCAATGATAATTTCTAACAAAATAAACTTAATTCACTTTTAGAACATATGAGTATATATTCTTTCCCCAGAGTTTAAGAGGTATAAAAATGTTCAGAGATGCTCATCATTCAATCCTCTGCGGTGTTTCATTAAATGAAATATCTGAGCAGCGCACGTTTTCATTTTTTAGCTCACTTTTGAGTTTTCATTGTTTCTTTACCAGAATCTGAGAAAATTTGCCTTCGTTCAGGATGAAGGTGCATAGGCAGACAAAAGAATTTAGATTTTGACCAAGAATAAGTGACTCAATTTAGTCATTTATTCAAGCATCTCCATTCATAAACCTTATGAAAGATCAAATTTGAGGACTAAATACAAGAGGGACTAAATATTCCAAGGATCCTTAAAATGGATCAAAATTCACCTAAATCAAAATTCGATGTTGCTTCTTTGAGGCTACATGAGCTTAACAAAAAAGCCAAATACATTGAGTTTCAAAAGTCTAAGTGATGATGATCTTGATATTCATGAACTAAACCTGGTGTTAAGACTAATTCATATTGTGTAAATAATGACAACCTTAACATTTGAGTAGTGGTCAAAACGTGTGGCAATTCTTAGTGCTCCCTGACTCTTACTTTTTTGTTTTGGAGAGTCTGTTGTTGTTGGTGGTGTGTGTGTGTGAGAGAGAGAGAGCGAGGAAGAGAGAGGGGGGGAAGAGAGAGAGAGAAGAAGAGAGAGAGAGAGAGAGAGAGAGAGAGAGAACTTATTCCTGGCTCTGAACTCAAGGATCACTCCTTCTTGAGGAACCATAGAGGAGTGCCACTGTACTAGTGATCCAGACCCAGCCTCTGGCTCTGAATGCTTCTCAATGAACATGCAATTACCCAATGAAAAAAATAAGTAAAAATCTAAGTATTAGTAAGAATAAAATGTGGGGTCATTTAATTATTTCTACTATGCCAGGTATAAATTCTAATTACAGTGCAATCCTTCTTGTTCTAATATATTCTATGCAACAATAAAAAAATAGCATCTCATTCTCAAATTGTAAATTTACCCAAATATCTCCCCCATTTTCAGTTACTATTTTTAATCAAAAAATACAATAGTTTGCATGCAAAGTTAATTTGTTTCCTTTAGGCTCTGCAGCACCTCCGTAACATGAAACTTTATTAATATCATCCTGATTACTACTTAAAATACAAAAATATAAATCCTCCCATTAGAACAATTCTCAGGAAACAGAAGAAGTAATATTTACTTTGCTGAAAAGAATCTCCTCTTAAACAAACTGTCAATCCTATGATCAGATGGAGTCCTTCAATTTGTCCTTGTCTAAGGCAGTTCAGTGATCAGGGAACTCGCATCTCTCTCTCCCCTCCCTTCTTTTCAGCTTTCTCTCTTCAGGACATTATTTAATCTCTCAGTTGCAGCTTCTTGGGATTAGCTACAACATCTATTAATAGTTTTACTTCTGTTTACAGTTCCAAAGGGAGAAAAATGGCTTGTTCCTTTTCTCCAATCTTGGAGATATTTCTTACTGCAGCAGGAGGAAAATGCACAGGCCCTGTGAATAACCTATTTCCACAATCATTCCACTGTAAAGATGCTAATGTGCTTCCATGCCGAATGGATCCATTTAATAGGCAGAACAAGTTGGATATAAACTCTTTAATTGCTTTCAGCACACCGATTATCTTCCTGTGTCACCTATTGTATAATGCAAAAATGTTAACAAAAGCACTTACTGAAGACATTATTGGGAATTAAAAAACAAAGAACCATCAGTTGTCACTAAATATGCCTTTCATGTTCCCAAATGAAATGCATTCGAGCTCTCAAGAAATAGGATAGAAATGTTCAGGCCTGCTATTGTCAGATGCAAACATCTTCATTAGATTTTGATCCAGCTGCTGCAAGATCTATAAAAAGAGCTATCAAAACTGGCAACTCATTATTGGTTATTTCAGAATAACTTCAAAAAATCATCTCGAAACCTGTACTGATCTTTCCTGACAACTTCCTGGACCAGGCAGTTCGTTCAGGAAGAGCAGCATTAAAAACCTCTGCCAAGCCAATCCCTGGAAATGCGATCTCAGAGGATACTATGCCTGTGGCTATTAACAAGTAGCCACAACTGCAGGCAGACCTGTATTTCTAATCTTTACATTGTAAATCTCTGACTTTAACCCCACAAATCTCCTATTCTGACCTCACTGCATCTCCTTAAAAGCTTATAAATGAAAGGAACCAAACATGATCTTTATAGACCAAAACTGAAAGATTAATATGTGTGATGTCGCCTAACATCCTTTCTCTGTTGCAATAAATCTTCTTATGCATATTGGTAGTCATCTGAGCTCCAGCATGTTATTTTCTGCAGACACAGACTGTTTTAAATGACTAACTGCAGAAAGGAAGGGGAAGAAGAGAAGATATAGAAAGACAGAGCAAGAGAAGAAAAAAAGAAAGAGTCAGGAGTACAGCGCTTGTGTAAGTGGAGGCTGCAGAGAGCAAACTGTAAATGTCAAAATTACCTTCAGTTTTTCCTTTGAATATTATTTAAACAGACTTCCACATAGACTTTAATACCATTCATATTAATTACAGTTTCAAGCATCTTGATTTGGGGACCTCTTCAGTCAGACCCCGGTCTCCAGAGACTTTTGATGGATAACAAATAACTCTCGGAAAACCACTGTCAGAGACATCACTGTCATTTGTGAAGGGCTCTTTCCCCTTTTGGTCTATACGTCTCTCTACTTATGACAAAGAGAAATGCAAATTATGATCCCTATTATTCACTCTCAGTAAACAAGGAAGAATGAACACATGGACAACTAACTGAATGTGCTTTATAGATATTATTTATCCACTATATTATCTATTTTATAGTTAAGAGTAAATTAAAATGCTTTGAATATCGATATAACAAAAATGTTCATTATTGATATTACCTACAGGAGTCATTTTGTATCAGTTTGAAATGACTATCTAATTCATTTTTTTTTAGTGTTTGGGACACTCCAGGTGATGCTCAGGGGTTACTCCTGGCTTTGCTCTCAGAAATTGCTCCTGACTTGGGGGACTATATAGGGCTCGAGGGGATAGAACCACAGTCTGTCCTGAGTCAGCCCCATGCAAGGCAAATGCCCTATCTCTGCGCCATTGCTCCAGCCCCCAACTATCCAATGCTTTTGAAACACACAAATTACTGTCGTGTAAATACTTCAAAATGTATTCTTTCTATAGCCTATCATTTTCTCTTCTGCCATCTCTTTGCCCAAAGATGTCAGACTGATGAAAGTAGAGAAATCGAGACACACAACTAGAGCTAGACAGTGAATTCTGAGTTGGGTACCTACTGTAACCAGCTATTATTATCATTTTTTTTACAAAATATGAGTCTGATTGTGAATGAGGCTGCCTATGTAAGACCATTCAGTGATATTCTATTGCCCTTCAGATAAAATCACATTCCTGCTGTGTGACTGTAGCAAGTTATTAAACCTCTCTCTGGCTCAATTTCCTTTCCTTAAAATAGTGGTAATAATCGAGGAAAACATGTGTACACAACACTTAGCTCAGATCTAATAAATGTTCTGTATTATTATTACTGTGATTATCTCACCAGCCACAGTGTTTCTTAGTTCATCCCATTACTAGGTTTTGCAACCTCTTCAACAATGAGTTTCTCAATTCTCCCACAGCCTTTATAGACAATGTCTTTATTTGTTTTTGTTTTTGTTTTTGGGTCACATCCAGCAGCT
Organism: Crocidura indochinensis; assembly: GCA_004027635.1. NCBI lineage: Eukaryota > Metazoa > Chordata > Mammalia > Eulipotyphla > Soricidae > Crocidura > Crocidura indochinensis. The sequence continues at coordinate 8,986 of PVKC010026583.1, forward strand.
CTCAGAGATTACTTCTGGCTCTACACTCAGAAATCGTTCCGGCAGGCTAGAAGGATGATATGAGATGCCAGATTCGAACCACTGTTTTCTGAGTGCAGGGCAAACACTCTACTTCCATGCTATCTCTCTGGCCTATAGACCATGTTTTGACTGTGGTTTATTCTTTCAATTGACAACACTTTTCCTTCTGATACTTGCTTCGTTTGAATCTTGTGATTATTTCAAATTGTGAGCTTAAATAAGTATTAACAGGATGACCTTCCTTTATCACAGAACCAGGTTTATTCCATCCAAATATGATACATTCAAAATTATCCCTATTTTAATCTACATCTTTTATTCTCAACATCTTGTTTGATTGGAATATCCATAAAATCCCAAAGTATATTTGTTTTGCTTATCATTGTATTTCTCAGTGATAAGCTGAGTATGTTAATGGTAGATGGAATCATAATACAATAGTAACAATGAAAACAACACTGTAGCATAATTTAGCATTTTCAAGTAGATTCTCAGACTTGAAAGGAAGACACCTAAAAGTAGCACATCTCTAGTTCTTTTCCACATGTTACTGGCCAAGACAAGCTACGTGGTACAGCTTGATGTCAAGTAGGCAGAAGATTGTTATACAAAGAGAAACAATATACTTACATAAAATATATAATTTTAAAATCCTCAGTAAGTACTTGATGAAGAGAATTCTCCCAAATGTTCAGATGAGGTAAACTTAGAAGTCCCTGAAACCACATAAACTGAGCAGTTCTAGACTGTCGCAGGGTAAGAACAAATTACAAATCACCAATTGGAAACACTTTTTTCAATTACAGATAAACCTTCTATAAAATGTGTTAAAAGAGAATAATTAAAAGAGATCATCAAGGTAGGAAATCAAGACACCCAGGGATGAAATCATTCTCAACAGCTAACCCATTATTAGTCTATTTTATGTGATCACACAAATCTTAAATAAATGTTTCTTTTCATTTTAGGATACTCTCTACTCATAACCAAAGGCTCAAAGAAATATTTATTGTATTTGACTTAAATTAATTGATTTGATGTGAATTCTTTGAACTGATCTAAAATAACACTAAAATAGATACAATTTTCCCACTCCATAGCATTTATTTCTGTCATTCTTTTAGACTAGTCATGCCAGCAAGTAATACCAACAATTATGATATTGCTAGTTTCTCTTCTATGATATCCTTATCCCTTGTTTCTTCCATATTTACTATTATCTTTCTCCTTTGAGTAGACACAGTTAATATCTTGAAACCTTGTCATCTCATGACATTTACTAACCAACAAGATTTGGAAACCAAAATTATCAATGATATGAGCGTCTGAAAGATCCTTAGACAAAGAACTTTATTCCCTCTGAGCTAGGCAGGTCAAATAAAATGTGACATAACCCAGATGCCACTGGAACAAATGCCATTAAGTTGCTCTTTCCTGACAAGTAAGTGATGTGTAGGAAGAATAAGAATTAAATTTGGTAAAAAGAATACAGATTCTGGCAGGACTCCAGGGCTAAGGGATATTAAATAACAAAGAAACAATAGTACTGTCATGTCTAATTGTTAAAAACATAAAACTCTTTCCATATGTTTAAAGATAAATAGAATTGCAAAGTACTGTGAAGTTGCACAAAGAACAGCATGTACTATGTAGATTAAAAACAGCATCTACAAAGATTCCTGTTTTGATTTCTTTTCCTTTTCTCTTGACTCACCAACACATTTAGACATTGGAAAAATAATTAAAGAGACACACATTAGAAGCCATTGTGCTTTATCACACATTTGATGACAAAATGAGAAATCTTTTGGTTTCAAGGTTAGACAGAATTTAGTTCTAGCCTTAGTCATATTCCTTGTTATTTCTTGAAAAAATTTGTTTGAAAAAATAGTTTTCTCACCTATAAATAGAAATAATAATCTTACAAGAATGTAAAAAGATTAAATAAAATGTGGATATAAGGCTCTGGCACTTAGTATGCTTTTGAAAGCACATAGATATAATAAATAAAAACATAAAATCAGACACATAGCTACTCCATATACTTTTACAATGAAAATAAATATTAGCTCATTGACAATAAAATGAGAAATATCTACTATATGTAATTCTTAAAAAGTAAATATTACTTTTTATAATATTTGCACTGAGCAAAAAATATTAAAAGTTGAGCTAAATTAATAGTTTAAGTTTACAATTCATTGAAAATTATTTATTTCCAAACTTTATTAGATATACTTTTCTATGTATACGTATATATCTTTGTACCCATGTCTCTCTCTATATATATAGAACTTAATATATATATTATATATGTATATTAACTTAATGTTAATATATATAACTTAATGTTAGAAATAATTTTGCACTAGAAGTTAAATTCAAATAGGAATAAGAACTGGCATTGTGCTCTAAATAAAATCAAAGTTAGAGAGATAGTAAATAAGTTAAGGTGCTTGCCTTGCAGGCAGCCAACCCAAGTTTTATCCCTGGCACTGCATGTGATACTCTGAGCTCTGACAGGAGTGATCCCAGAGCACAGAGCCAAGATGAAGAACTAAGAACCTGACTGGTGTGACAACTCTCCCCAGCTATAAAAAATTGGCTTTAGGAGCTGGAGAGATATTACAATGGATAGGCATTTGCCTTGAAATAGCTTACCTGTGTTCATGTGGCATCCTACCTGCTATACCATAAAGTCCCCCAAACACTGTCAGGAGTATTTCCTGAACATAGAATATATTATGTTTCTGATGTTCTAATAAAAATATTCTTTTCTAATAGGATTAAGAAGTGCGTAACTTTCTGTAGTCTCATAATAAAATGAAGACTAGAGAGATTACACAGAAACTAAAATTTGTTTGCACTGGGGAGAAGTCATTTGGGACACAATTGGTGGTGCTCAGAAATTACTCCTAGAAGACTTGGGAAACCACATGGAATGCCAGGGATGAACCTGGGTTAGTCTCCTGCAAGGCAAATGCTTTATCCACTTTATCACTCCCACAGTAACATTTGCCTTTTATGCTGCTAACCTTGGTTTGATTCCCAGAACAACATATAGACCCTCAGAATTTTGGGGAGTGACACCTGATCGAAGAGCTAATATCAAATTCTGACGCTATTAGATGTGATTAAAAAACATAATAGTAATAATTATATAATAATAGTAGTAAAAATGCTCTCAAGTTATTCTTAAATGTATACAACAAAACAAAAATAAAATAAACATTTTTAATCTTTACTAATCTATTTGTATTTATAAATTTGTGCAAATTAGAAAGTATAGTCATTTTCTAACATATAACTTATATCATCCTAGAGATATGTATAACCAAATAAGTGCAGTTTCACTTAATGTTACAGTGTCAAAAGAATAAATGATTCTTAAAAAAAATTTTAAGTGATCTCTACTTTAATATTTCCTTTGCTAACAGAGATTAATTACAAAATAATAATATGATTATATTCTTCTTTGGTTTCTCAGATTTATTACAAAATATAGTAATACTAATAGACCAGTTGGACACAAAATTTTGGAAAATTAATTTATTATATATATATATATAAAATATATATAGTGCTTACCTGGACTTCCATCTTACAATTAATAGGGCCAAAAATAAAACCCCCAAAACTTTAGAAAGACTTTATGAAAAGTTATTCCCTAGCCCTATAATGATTTTACCAATGACTTCCTAATTACTCCCATCTTCATAATATAAATAGCACAATTTCCATTGAAAAACAAACATCTAGATACTAAACTCCTTTGAGAGACTAGCTTATTAAGTTAGCATTGTAAGAATTGGATCTTGGGGCCAGAGATATAGTACAGTGGCTGGCATTTGCCTGGCACCTGGTGGACCTGGGACAGAACTGGGTTTGATTCCTAGCATCCCATGGTCCCCAAATCTGCCAAGAGCAATTTCTGTGCAGAGTCAGGAATAACCACTGATTGCCACCGGGTGTGGCCAAAAAACAAACAAACAAAAATTGGATTTTTTAAATAGACATTTAATATAATAAACTAATTAAATAGAATTCTATATATTGTTCATATGTTTTCCAACCAATCAAAATACCTGTCCAAATATTTTAATTTATTTTTATTAATAAAACAGCTTATGTAAAATTATCTAGATTTTAAAATATAATTATTTATATGGCAACATAAATAAAATTGAAAACATGCACTTTAGCTATTAAATAACTATTTTAGTTCAATGCAATAATTGGCACTGATTGAATGAAAAATATAGATGAAAGAAAAAAATTTTCATCATAAAATGTCTAACTTTTAGTAGAAAAAAACAGGCAATTACATAAACGAGTTAATTCAGCCTTAGGTAATATGTAATAAAGTTTATTACATAAATTAATATGCAATATAGTTTGAAAAAAGTTTTTTTGAAAAAAATTTGAAAAATAAAAGATTTTTTTGAAAAATAATTGAAAAAAAAAGATTTCTTGTTGAAATCCAGGTGAAAAGAAATAAGAAGTCAAGACAAGAGAGTTGTCCATGATTCATTTAGGTTCTCATGAGTAATAAATTCTGACTGATTTATATTAGCTCTTATTATCTTTTTTTTTTTTTGGTTTTTGGGTCACACCTGGCAGTGCTCAGGGGTTACTCCTGGCTCCATGCTCAGAAATTGCTCCTGGCAGGCACAGGAGACCATATGGGGCACCGGGATTCGAACCGATGACCTTTTGCATGAAAGGCAAACGCCTTACCTCCATGCTATCTCCCGGGCCCCAGCTCTTATTATCTTAATATTCCTTGATCTGTTTAATATATGACCTACCTAATTCAGAATATTTGAAAATGATGGGGATTTATTTTAAAGAATTTCAGTGTTATGCAGATTATTCTGATTCAGATTCTTACTCATATGTGGTGTGGGTATTGTTATTATTTTGAAAAGGTGCCTTTACTGTTTCAGTAAATAGTTATATCCATGTCACCTTTAAGTTAGGGATAGCTTTTAATATTAAGATATAAACTCAATTACCCCAAATGACAGCATTTAATTAGGAACATAGTGTATTTACTAAAAATTTGTGTCCAAAAAAAAGTATTCAGACCTTAATAAACAGTGGAAATAAATAATCGATGAAAATAAATACCCTTATAACCTACTGGATTTTCTAAAGATTATAAATAATCTGAGAGATTAAAAATGGGATTGATCCTCTCCTCCACTCTTCGCCGCAGAGCAGCCACACCGAGAAACCCCGGGGAAGATGGCACCGGACCCACTTCGGGCTGTCCGAAACGGGTGATTGGACACACTGGGACTTTAGAAATACCAGCAACTGGGCGCTCTGTCTCTCTCCGCCTCTTTGCCGTTGAGCTGCTACACTGAGGAACCCCTGAGCCACTAAGACCAAGGCGTCTCTGGTGACCAGCTTATGCCCCTTTTCCACCGAGCTGCTAAGATCAAGATGCCGCTAAGACCAAGGCATATCCGGAGACCAGCCTCTTCAGACACCCAGAGACCTTAAAAAAAAAATAAAACAGCAGCCATGCGCTCAGCCTTTCCTCTGCCTATGGGTGACTATCCTTCCACTGTAACCTTACCTTACCCTCTTTCTTTGTATCTTTGTTCTCATAATTAAAAATAAATATATATATAGAAAATGGGATTGATCATTTTGCAGGACTCCAAGAATAAACAATTTTCATTCAAAACTTTCAGAAATGCTATTCTTGAGCATTTAATTATTACCTACAATTGTCTAAGCCTTTTTACTTGCTTTATTACATTTTATCCTTACAATAGCCATAATGAAATTTCTATATGTTATCAAAACAATAACAAAACTGAAGTTCAAAAGAAATAAGTAACTTACCCAAAGCCATAGAGTTAAAAGGACACAGAATTTGTTTACCATTTTATGTGTCAACATGTTGAATTTTTGCTGTATTAAAAGTTCTTCAATTGTGTTCTTCCAATGTCATCCTTTCTTAAACCTCTTCCTTAGATATGTAAAAGTCCACTGAATATGTACTTTTGTCTCTCTCTCTCTCTGTCTCTCTGTCTCTCTGTCTCTCTCTCTCTCTCTCTCTCTCTCTCTCTCTCTCTCTCTCTTGACCTGAAGCCTCCTGGTATTAGGAATTGGTTTTACGAAAGAAAGAGGTGTTCTAGCTTTTTGGGCTCGAGGCAGAGAGTACAAGGTAAAAGGCCTTGATCATCATGATCATCCTTTCCTGGCTTTATTTTTCCTTTCCTGCTACCCTGATTCTTCAGATCAGGTTGGGTGGGGTTTAGAAATACAGTGCCTGCAGTGATCGTAAAACACATATTTTATTTTGCACAAGAGTGGGCATCTTCCATGAAGGGATTCTCAATCCAGAGTTTTCTTTCCCGTGGACTCTCATGTTCAGAGTATTCATGTTTAAAGTTGTGAGCTAATGCCCTTAAATACTGTTTTTCATATTGATTATGAATTTCTGCATAATATAAGTGCCAATCAGAAAGTTTGTGCAAGAGTGGAAACATTTCAATATGTCCTCCTCAAACACAGCTATCACAGAATAGATTCTTTTTTGAAAATGTCCATCTTATGCCTCACTGTAGAAACTACTTGTGAAACTCCCCTGCAGAGAAATATTAAATTCATAGAGAAAATGAACAATGTCTGCCAAATACACAAGCTTAGTTACCCATTCCTTGTCCAACTGGGGCTATATAAAGTCAGAGTACTACTCTCATAGGAACTGCACTACTTCTTCCCTTTTTCCAACAAGGTGAGAGAGCACCCTTCCCCTGAACAGCCACTTCACTTCTTCATGGAGAAGATGCTAGTAGTGGACATCCATACTCTCACCCAGGGTGGTAAATAGCCTGAATTTGATCACAATTGTGAATTTCACAAATTATCTTTACTGTGTCATCTGTCATAGAGTTTAGTTCAACAAGGAGATTTGTTTTAAATCCAGTCTATCGTACAATGAGTGGATACAATGTACAGGTATGCAATTTCTTTTTCCTGTGACTACACAAAAACACTGAGCCATGCACAGTGCATCATCTGTACATACA
>PVKC010026584.1:0-16081 GCA_004027635.1 Crocidura indochinensis
AGTTGGGTTTCTGCCTAAGTACAAGTCCTGGAAACCCCCAAGATCCAGACACCGCACATGGTGGGGCCACCCCTGGGTCCAGGCTGGGAACCAATTTCTGGTTCCTGCTGTTGTGGGCCGCTTGCTTGCCCTGCTCCATGGTCGGGGACTCTCCAAGTTCAAGTTCAAGCCTTCTTCTGAGTCCTTCAGGAGGCCTCGGGAACCCGCCCGCGCAGAACTGGGGGTCAGGGCACTGCGGGCGAAAGGGGACCCCGCAGCCCATCGCCCACCTTCTAGGGGAGAGCCTCGAGCGACCGAGCGGGGCCGCCAGCAGATGGCGCTGTGTTCACGCGCACCTGCAGGAGCCGGAGGCTGGAAGAAGCGGCGCGCAGCCCGGCCCGGGGGTTGGTTACCTTTGGAGATGTGCTTGACGAAGGACGAGGTGCCCCTGGACACTCCGCTCACGAAGGCGCCGGGGCCTCGCGTCAGCCCCTCGTAGGGAAGGCGGAAGAAGTCGGCCACGCCGGTGCCGATGCTGCGCACCAGGCTCACGGGGCTGCCCAGGATCTCCAGCGACCCCACCACCCAGCCTGCGAGCGAGGTGAAGGCGAAGGGCAGATTAGCTTGCAGGGCGCTGCCCGGCCCGGCCCCCCACGACCCAGAATGCCGGCACCGGGGAGGGGGGAGCCTATGGCCCGCTCCAGGTCGCTTTCAGCGCGAACCTCGGGTTGCCGAGTGGGGGTCCTCCAGCTCCACCCAACATCGCTTGTGTGGCCTCTGCATCTCCTTTGGTTGCCTGTCACTTCCACAGGACGCCTAAGGTGCTGGAGCTGCCCCCTCCCCTGCTGAGAGGTTCGGAGCATCCAGAGGCTCGAGGACCTCGAGGACCTCAGCATTGGGCTCCTCCCAGGACCCCCTTCCAGATTGCTCCAGGCATGCACCCCACTAGGACATGGGGGACACGTCCACTAGGACCCTTCTGGGGGACAGGGTTGCCAGCGCCCCGGAGGGCACATTGCTCTGCTGTCTGACCTGTGGACTGCCCTTGTCCTCCTTCCTCCCTGTGAGGGGCTTCCTTTGAGATCCCCTTCTTGGGGCTCAGAGTCCTCAGCAGGGAGGCCCAAGGGTCCTGAGGAACATGTGGGAACCGGGACTCAGCATGGGCTGGGGGCACCAGCGATGCTGGGATGCAAGCACCGAGTTAGAGACCTGGCCCCACCCCTGAGCATCCATCTCCCTTCTTGGGAAAATCGGAAAGACCCACTGCCCCACCCTGGAGTTTGTCCTTCTCGGGTTCATCAAGATGACACACCCTGACCCTGGCATGCTCTCCTTACTGGGACATTTTAAAACCGGGATTTTCATAAGGAACATGCCACAGAAGATGAAGGTGTGGAACAGGGAAATATGTGGGCCCAGGCATTTCAGGCAACCTTCCCATCCATCCGTAAACTCAGGGGAGCATAGCCAGACCCCTGCCTGTCTTCCTTCTAATACCCCTTCCCCACTCCCCATGCTCTCTGGTTCAAAAACCAAGTCCATTACTGGCCTGAGTCACACTGATTATTCTCAAGTGGGTAGGGATCAGGAGGGCTGTAGGACTCTCCCAGGTTGACGGCCCAGAATGTTCCTTCAGCCCGGAAGGCCTGAGACTGCCCTAACAGCATCTCCATGTCCCTCCTGGCCAGAGGTTCCCAGGAGGAGAGCTGAGAGCCTGTTACTGCCTAACAAAGTCACTGTCCCTGCCAGACACTCACCTGTCCCTGCCAGCAAAGGAGGCCCAACAGGAAATGCAATTGCCACATTGGGATTTTGGTTTGGGGGCCATACCTGGCAGTGCTCAGGGCTTACTCCTGCTCTGCACTCAAGGATCATTCTGGGTGGGATTGGAGGACCATGAGTGCAGGGGACCAAATCCAGGCCTGCAGTGTGCAAGGCAAGCGTCCTCTGCACTGCACTCTCTCTCTGGCCTCAAAAAGTCCACGTTCTTTCCTTCACAACGAGGCATTTAGTCTCTTGTTTTTTCCATTTCCTTCTTTTTAGGGGGTGCCATATCTGGCTCAGTGCTTGGGGGGCCATGTGGAGCTGTGGATGGAGCCCCACACCCCTACTTCAGCCCTTTAGGCCTCCTTCCGCACCTCTGTCTCAGTTTTTTCTGAAAATCACCTTCAGGGTATCTCTTCAGAGCTCTCTAGAAACCAAACCCGGCATTTCTTCCACTCCTAACTGCATCTATGCAGGTGGGCACCTCCCACTCTGGGGCGCCCCCTCGGGCCCTGCCCTGGGAATGCAGGACTAATCTGCTAAGACTGGGTGGGTGGCGGTGAAATGCTGACCACCTTCCCACTCACCACTTCCCTCCAGATAAGCCCCAGATTGTCCGCAGGCTTTTAGTGACCGAATTCTCAACAGGCATGAGAACTTGGCGCTTGTGTGAGAAGTTCTTGTCTCTGCGTATAATGAGGTTGGGGCAATAGCTTAGAGGATTTTTAGGTGGATTATAGAAAATCCAAACAGAATGTGCTTGTGAAAGCTCATTAAAAACATAAAGAGCAAGAGCAAGTGAGCAAGTGAATGCATTCGGAGCACACGGGCCGCAATTCTGTGCTGTTCTGGGGAAGCTCCTCTACCAGTGGAGGTCCAGAAGGGTTCACCTACCTTGGCCATGGCCTGGGGTGCCTGCTCCTTCCCAGGACCCCCAATCTGAGCCCAGCAGCCCAGGCCTGCTGCCCAGGCTAAAAAAGCACAAGCTGGCTGCAAGGGCAAGTTTTCTGGGATTGTTTATAAATAGAGCCAGCAATTAAATGTGAAATGTTAACTGCTTATTTTTAAACCATTTCTTAGCGAGGGGGAAATATTTCCCTCGCCGTTGTGCAAGCTATCAAAACATGGGCTCTGCAGGCCTCCCTGGGTCTTGTCATGTTCAGTTAAGAGGTGGGGTTGCTCGGTTAGCACTTATGAATTTCATTATGAGCAAACCGGATCTCCGCAGCTGAACGATACTACGGGTCACTGAGCCTCCCGCTGACCATATATGGGCACATGGTTCCCAGCACCAAGGTTCCTGGCCTGTGACCATCAGAAGCAAGAAGTTCATGTTGAGTTTTGGTTTTCCTTTGAGGGGGGCCTCCTAGACAATACTCAGGGGTTCTGGCGGTACATCCAGAAATACTTGGAAGTACCAGGCCAGAAGGCCTGTCAGAGCTGGTGATATACTGCTATGTAGGGGGTTGCTAGGCTGTGCTGAAGGCTTAACTCAGGGCCTTTCTTGTGCCCTGCAGGAGTGTCGGTGGGTCCTCTGATTTACCCTCCCTGATAAGGATTCCTCACTCTTCATTACGAGGGAACCCTGCTTGGGTTCATGGGATCTGAGGGGAAAGCCAGATCTTTATCAAACAGGAACCAGCCTGCCAACTCCCTGCACACATTCGCCCCTCAATGCCCCCTCACAGAGGTCTAGGAAGTGGGGGCCTGATGCTGTCCTGTGTCGAGAGCTGGAATTTCTTTCCCAATGTGTCCGGTGTTTCTTTACCGATGCATAGATGTGCCATGGGGTGGCCGACAAAATGCAGGAATCGCCCTGACTTTCAGTGAACTGGAAACTAGCTCATGGGAGGTGGGGGTGGGGGCACAGCCAAGAGGTAGCTCATTAGGGACACAGAAGCAGAATGGAGACAAAAGCTACTGAACTCTCACATCAGGCACCAATGTCCTCCACGCGTTGCCTTCTTGCCTCCCCAGCTTGGGCCTTACCTGCTCGGAAGAGCGCTCCGGCAGCATAGTGCATAGCCAGGGCATGGACGAGCTGGCGGGCTGTGGTGAAGACGGGGCCCCGCTCAAACACTGAGAAGGACAGCGGGGTGTGGTCGGAGGCGATGTACAATTTGAGGGAGGCATGGATGCTGACCAGCAGGCTCACAGGCTGGATCACCAGCTTCCGGAGCCTCACAGGGTGCACCAGTGCACTGGCATGCTGCCGAACCTGCAGGGGCAGCGCCTCCTGCCCTTCGGTGATGAGTGCTGGAGTGTAAGCAGCTGGCAAGTAGGACTCAAACAGGGTCTTGATGTAGTAGATGAATGTGTCTTCCACGTAGAGACGGCCGGGCTTCAGCTCAAAGTGGAACTCGTGGATGTCCAGGGGCGAGCGCATGCTTGCGGCCAGGGTGAGGCCGAGGCGGACAAAGCAGTTTTCCCGGAAGTCCTCAAGCTCCTGGGTGGATGCCAGTGGCCCGAGGGCTCGCAGGCAGGGCACTGGCTCAGACTTCTCACCTTGGCACACCAGTACGGCGAAGTGGAAGTTGGACTTGCTGAAGAGCTGGTTGTCAAGCTGCAGGTCCCCACAGCAGACCTCCAGCTGGTAAAGCTCTGGAAGCGCCCCCAGATCCTCATCCCCCGGGAGCAGGTTGGCCAAAGGGGCCACCTGCAGCAAAATACTGTCCAGGGTGAGTCTAAGCAGTTCTGAAGAGTCTCTGTGGTGTGTCAGGTCATCCAGAACGATCAGGCTCAATTGGGTGACAGACACTCTCAAGGTCAAAAGCCTGTTCAGGTTCCTAGAGAGAAAGAAGAGAAGCTTTAATCAATTTACCTGGCCTTCATGCTTCCCTCCAACACAGCTGGACCTTCTAGAACCGTCTGCTGTCCCGGCCCATTCCCCTCAACAGCAAATGAGTATTTGAGCTCCAGAAACCAGTTCATGAGTCTCTCCAGCCATCCAGGCACTGCCATGTGGCAGTCTGTGGGGCCCTGATAGGCACTACATTTGTCCTTCAGGGCCTGCCTTTCCTATCTGTGGGCAGGATGGCTGCCCCAGCCCCACAGTGCTCCTGGAAAGGCCACGTAGCCAGTAAAAGCCCTTCATGGACACTGAGTGCCAAGAACTGCTGGCCTGCAGGCCCTGAGCTGCTCCCACTCAGGAGGACCCATGGATGTGCTGGATGTCTCGCTCTCAATTTGGTATCCCAAGGAATTCTCCACTAATTGAGGTTTATCAAGGGCCCCAGGATGACATGCTGCATGGGCCCGTGGGGCTGGGAGGGACCCCACCACCCAGCAGTGCTGAAGGGACTACAGGGTCAACTCCAATGGTACTGGTTTGGGGTTAGGGAGTCTCCAGGGACCCAGGAGAGCCTATGTGGCACCAGGATTTGAACCAAAGTTAGCCATGTGCAAGGAAAGTGCCTTATGGTCTTTTTCTACCTTTAATTTTGATTTTGGGCCAACCATGGCAGTGCTCAATGGTTCTCCTGGCTCTGTGCTCAGAAAGTCCTCCTGGCAGCCTTGGGAGACCATATGGGATGCTGGGGATGAAACCTGGGTCTGTCCTGGGCTGGCCACATGCAAGGCAAATACCCTACTGCTATGCTCTTTCTCTGGCCCTTCTCTTTACTCTTTTAATTGATTGCTTTAGATTCTTGAATGGGGCATGACTTTACATCCATAAATGAAAGTGTTGTAAACTAACATTATCTCAATGCAAAACTTGTTTAAATTTTTTTTGAACAGAGCAGGAAGGAAAATCCTCTAGAAGTGGAATTTCCAAGCCAGAGGCAATACAGGATACCTATAGCAAAAAGGATTTAATTTTTTTCCCTTTTGAGTCACATCTGGTGGTACTCAGGGATTATTCCTGGTGGGGAATCATATGGAGTTCTTGGAACCAAATCCAGGTTGGCTACATGCAAGGCAAGTTCTTGTGTGCTGTACTGTTGGTCTGACCCACAAGGATGATTTATTTTTATTTGTATTCTTTGTTTTGGGTTTTAGAGCCATACCAAATTCAGTGCTCAGGTGTGAACTCTGGTAGTGCTCAGGATGTTCCATGGTGGTGCTCAGAGGATTGAGTGTAGTGCTGGGGATTCAACTGTCCTTGCTACTACTGCAGCTACAAACAAGGCAAGTGTCCAGCAAGTAAAACTTCATGCTAAGACACAGATGAATGAGTCATACAAGAGTTCACCAGAAACGCTAACACTTATCTAGGCTGAGCAAGGACGGTGGGTTGTAAATTCAGCACTTGCTCGAAGGGTAAAGAGCACTTGGCTGCTAAGGCAAAATGTATAAAGAAGGGTTTGTCTGTCCAGGGGTCAAAGTGAGTTTACAGGAGATCAGATAAGGCCCTTGCCTTGCAAGTAGCTGACCTGCGTTCATTCCCTGACACCCCATATGGATCTGGAGCATGACCAGGAGTGATCCCTGGAGTGAATACAGGGCCAGGAGTAAGCACCACCAGGTGTATTGCCAAACCAAGAAAGGATTTTTCTATTTGTTTTGTTTTGTTTTGGGGGTTGTTTGGAAGAGGTGCTCTGGTCCCTGAGGGGTGGTACTGGGATGACAATAGGGGTCAGCTTCATACAAAGCAATCACCTTGGCCCCTGGAGTATCTATATGAATCTGGAGTTGTAATTAAACTTACCTGGGGGTACCAGTCATAGCAGGTCCTACCTTCTCTTCTGGGGCCACTGTGATGTACAGGGTGCCACATTGATGGCCAATGTCCACATAGACATAGCCAAAGCCCGTCAGAAACACCACCTGCAGAAAACAGCCATATCTGAGTTCCAAAGTAATCAATGCCGCTGAAACGCTTGCTTTGCACTGTTCCATGATTCAGTGCCACAAAAGCCCTGGCTACATTTCCCTGTAACCAAATGAGTGGCTGGAAATGAAAGGTGGTAGCAAGGATTAAAAAAAAAAAGCAAGTCCAGATTTTTCGATATCCAGTTGTCAGGCTTATGGGGAGCAGTGATGGAAGGTGGGGTGGGAGGGTCCCCATTCTCAGCTTCCTGGGAACTGACAAATACTTGTCCAAGGGTTAGAACTCAGCCAGGACTGGATGCAGGTGCATATTTGAATCTCTGCAAGGAACAAGGGAGCCTGGAACATGGGACTTGAAATCTGAGGCACAAGATGCTTCAAGTATTGCCTTTACCATAAATATACCATTTTCTCATTTCTTAGCTGGGCTCCTAAAATCACTGTATCCCCACTCCCCAAACAGATGAACACTAACCCCTAAAGCAACCCACCAATGCTGCCTGGATGGGGCATCAGAGGCCAGGGAAGTCTCTGAAGTTTCTTGGTCTTACCTGACTGTGTAGGTGTGCCAGGGATCAAATTTGGACTGGCTTCATAGAGGGCCATGCCTTAACTGCGTCTCTCTGTCTCTCTGTCTCTGTCTCTTTCCAACCCCTAAAGCTGCTTAAACTTGACCCTGGGGACTCTGTGTCCGCAGGCAGTAGCACCTGACGGTGTGGTTAGAAGTGCCAGATGTTGTTTGGTTACTGCTGGTGAGTGTGGCAGCACCAGTTCAGCCCAAGACTTTGTTTGGATTGTGAGTCCCAGGAGTGAGATATCTTAGGGAAGGACCAGAGCCAGCAATGGGTGACCTGGATGGGCCACACTTTTATCATGAACTTTACAATGAAGAAGTTCCAGCAGGGGCATGGAAAGGACCACAGAGAGGACCCCAAATGCAAACACGAACTGAATTTCCATATCCTGGTCTTTTTCTTGGATGATGTCCTGCTCCGGAAATCCTGACAACCCCAGCAGCCAAGGTACCTGCTATCTTCACCTGGTCCTCTCACTTTCCCACAGTCTCCCCAACTCCATCCCGCTCCTCCCTTCATTTTTTAGAGGCACAGAAGAAACACCTCACAGGACCAGCCTCTCTCTGGTGCAGTAGCCATCCTAGGAATTAAGCCCCTAGCCTCAGACCCCCATAAATCAAAATTAGAGCTTTTGGGGGAATGGTTCTGATTCTCAGTGCACAGGTTAAGAGGGTCACTTATATAGAACGTTAGTCATAGACCTACTGCTGGAGTTACACCCTCAGCTGCTCAGCTAGCAGCAGAAAAGCCAAGTTGATGACAAGTCAGAGTCTGGAGAGGGGCGTGGCCAGATGAGTACCATACAGCTGCTTGGGGGGCCCCATATAGAGGCCCCTTGGCCCATGTGCTGAGTTGAACAACCCATGTGTAGAGCTCAATCACTGTGTTTGGGGATGCCCGCCAGTCTAAACTGAGCCTCTTCTAGGCATTTAGCAAGATTCCATTCCTGGCCCCATGACTTGCTGTAGGTGGAGCCATGTGACAATTTCCAGTTACTGAGCATAAGCAGGCCAGATTTGTTCCTTTGGAGCCAGAGTATCAAAGAGGCAGCTTTCCACCATTGCAGACACTGAACACTCAAGGTCCCTGGTGGGCTGAGTCCAGTCCATGGCCTGATACCGAGTCTGAACTGCACCAGACAGTTTCTGGGATGGAGGGATGTACACTTTCTTTTCTACTGGCCCGAATGGCTGAGCTGAGAAAAAAGATGCAATTGGCCTGCCAAGACTGAACGATTCTAAACTCGTTCTAGTTGGTTCAGTACTCTGAGCAACTCCTACCCATGCCCATGTGAGAGCCTAGCTGTGCTAATGGATCAGTAGTAATTATTTCCAGTGAGAGAGGAAGTAGCTTAGAGAAAGAAGAAATCCAGGTCCTTGCAAAGCTAGTCAAGTATTTAAAGCCCCAGAGAGCAAAAGATAAAGCTGTACAGGTGTAACTGCACCATTGAGCATATAAGCCGAGTAACACAAACCGCAGGGCTTGGTGCAAGCAAGGCACTTGTGGCTGAAATGACTCAGGAGGAAGTTGCTGAATGCAGCCTTGCCATTGAAGCACTCAAATCTACAAGAGATCAGGAAGAAGACATGGCCTGGTAGGTGGATTCCTTAGCAACTCAATAGACAAGTTATAGATATGGGAGGCTAGAGTGAAAAGGTTTGTGGTTATCTGACATTCTGAGCTGGTTCCAGACACAGCCAAGAAAGAGCTTGCAGTGGGCAGAAATGGAGACAGGAAGAAGGATTTTGAATTCTGTTAGCAGAACAGCTCAAAGACCATGACCTTCCCCCTTGGGCCAGATGCCAATAAGCACCCAGAAAAGCTTTGCCTGTAATTAGCATTCCTTTCCCCCCATCTTCTCATTTTCATCCTGCCCTGTAAAATGGCAGCATGGATGGGTGAACTTAGCATGTCATGGTGGAGTTTCACCCTGATGCACTAGATGGCCAGTGGGAGGAGGCAGGATTGGACCCTGGAGAGAGACCATTCCACTCTACTCCATGTGACAAGGACAGACTTGCTGATGGCCTCAGGAATCATGTCTTCCTGTAGTGTAGAACAATTGAGCCAACACCCTTAGGCCCTATCAGTGCATTCCTTTTCACAGAATTGTGGCAATCTGCTCAGAGCTGAAGCTAAACCCAGTGGAGAGAATTCATTCTACCCTTTTGGGGGGTAGAATGAAACTTAATGTCGATCTCCCCCATCAAGTCATGTGTGAGAGAACATCTCTGGAAGGTAAAGAGTGTGCAGAAGCATTGAGGCCGCAGGCTCTCAAGGGACCTGGGATATCTACAGATGTGGGAGAACTGAGCCCCACTTTCTAGAGGTTAAGGCAGCAGGACATAGCTGCTTGGTCCTGGCAGTGGCTTGTTAATCTCTGCAGGGAACTGGGGAGTATTCTCAGGGCTCTGCCCATGGTGCAATAACCAAGTGAGCAGCAGCTGAAGAGAAGAAATTAAGGGATGAAAGCTGGACCTTAGAGAGATGCAAAGGCTGAAATGTGAAGGCAGATGATAACCAGAGATGAGCAGAGGTGGGGTGGTTTCTTCCAGGACAGGGGGACTTTCTGGGTGAAGGGGAAGAAGTTGAAAGACACTAGGTGCAGGAGAACAAAGGATTAAAATAATAATGAATGGGGTTGGAGCGATTGCAGGGCGGTAGGGCATTAGCCTTGCAGGAAGCAGACCCAGGATGACCCAGGTTTGATTCCTAGCATCCCATATGGTCCCCTAATCCTGCCAGGAGCGATTTCTGAGTGCAGAGCCAGGAATAACCCTTGAGCACCGCTGGGTGTGGCCCAAAACTCCAAAATTAAACAAATAAATAAAAGATAGAAAAAGTATGTTCAGTGGGAGTGGTGGCGCAAGTGGTAGAGCATTTGCCTTGCATGGGCTAACCTAGGATGGACCACGGTTCAATCCCCCGGTGTCCCAAGCCAGGAGCAATTTCTGAGTGCATAGCCAGGAGTAACCCCTGAGCGTCACCAAGTGTGGCCCAAAATGCAAAAAAAAAAAAAAAAAAAAAAAAGAAAATGTATGTTCACAAAGCCTGGACTGTATCACTCTACAAGTTGGCTAGGGGGACCCCTATGGGGCTGAGTGGGGTAACAGGATGAAAGGTCTTAATGACAAAGTTTGTGGTTTTCATTTTGTCGTTTGTTTGGGGGTCATAGTCGTTGATGTTCCGGGCTTACTCCTAGTCTGTGCTTAGGAGACCAGAAGACAGGTGCTCTATCCTCACATATGCCGAGTGAGTGTGAGTTGCTTGTGAATCATTCAGGACTCAACAAGAGATACAAGTTTGGGGTCTTGGAGAAGTATGGGGGGGCAGAGATAGAAATGCGACAAGATCTTGTGCTGAGATGCACTAGATCTCTTTGAGAGGAAAAGGAGGGAGACATTCCCGTGAGGATCGAGGGAGGATAAAATAAAGAGCAGGGGTGCTGGGGAGTACTCTCCCCACTGTGACTACAGTGGTGACTCCAGGTACACAAACACGAACCCACAGAAGATTCTAGAATAGAGTACTTGGCAGATGTGCAGAAAAGGGAACCAATGGCCCAGGCAGAAATCTAAAGGTAGGTGAGTGAGGTCAGCGAAAGTATTGGCCTACACACTCTGAGGGACAAACACTAGCTTGGCTTAACCACTCTTTGCTATGTGAATTCTTGTGGGTGGAGTGGCAGGTATCCCCCAAAATGGGTGCATGCTCTTTACATAAATGGGCTCAGAGTTGTCTCCTCTGCCCCCCATACTACATGGATCCCTGGTGAATCCTGATTAATCACAGGGCACCCAAAATATCCCATAATTTTCCTCTTCCATGGAATGACTTGTGGGGAGGTTCTTCCTGGCACCCATTCCACCTAAAGAGCATTGGGGAAGTGCCAGTCAGGCTAGGGCTAGCAGCGTAGAAATCCCACACATCAGAAGACTATCTAGTGATTTTCAACAGCACAGGGCCCAGGGCTGGCTTTGTTCAACATGTTTATTAATGACTTGGATGAACATGGAGCATGCATGCTTACCACATCTGTAGATGACATAAAGCTACCAGGATACTTAATATGTTGGATGAAGGTTTCACCCCACCTCTCTCTTTTAAAAAAAAGTGACTTCAACAAGCTGGGATGGGCCAACAGCAACAAGATTTAATTTACTGGGGATAAATGTAAAGTCGTGTCATTGGGTTCAAAAAGTCAATGGTACTGCAAGTTGTGAGATAAGGACCTGGGGGATGTGGTTGACCACAATTCAGTAATAACAGACAGTCTGAGCTCATTAATAAGGATGAACTCAATCTTCTCTTTCATAAAGGGAAGCCCGGGTGGGTCAGATCACATCTGGACTCCCATGTGGAATTCCAGTTGCCAGCGTTTTGAGAGGGGTCCCAGCAAACTGGTATGTCTACACCAGGGTAACTGGAGATGTGTCTGGAAATCCCATTTACTCAAGGAATGATGGGAGGAACCAGAAATGTTTGGCGTGAAGAAGAGTTTAGAGCGAAGGATGGAAAAGGTGATGGAAAAGGTCCTGCAACGGCAGTGGTGCTGTGGTGAGAGGGGCCATGAGGAACTGGAAAGGATAGATGGAGGGGTGGGGGGTAGGAGGAGGAGGAATTCCTCCCAGAGGCTCAGTGCCAGCAAGGGCCAAGGAGAAACTGTTCACAAGTTCTATGACTTGGCAGAGCAAGGAAGTGACTTGCACAGGGACGTACCTCTTAGAACACTTTCGGGGGTCAATGTCGGTGGCCAGGCACTGTTAAAAGAGCAAGCGATGGTGGCCTGGTACAGGGAGATGAAGCTCAGGCCTGCCTATCTGACTTGCTGAGTTCTAAAACACTGACGTTCTCCCATGTGGGAAGAACCTAGAAGTGACATCCTGGCCACCTCAGAATGTTCCAGCCACCGAGGCCCCGTTTCATCACTCACTACACTTGACTTAGTAGGTGGACACCTAGAAGGCCAGGAATGTGTCATATTTACGACTTTGGCCCTCAGAGGGCCTCAATAAAGGTTTCCAAATAAAGAAGGGAAGGATCAGAAGCTGTGAGATGATGGGACTTTCTAAAGCCCCCACCCTCTTCACATTCCATGATTTGAGATCAGAACACAAAGTGGCTGACCTGGCTCACTGAGTGTGAGGTTAGAGAACATCTTGGGCTCTGTAGAGGAGCCTCAGTACAGAGAAAACATCATCCACAGAGGACTCACCCATAGAGGGCACAGTTTAATCTACATTCCTCTTTTTATTCTGCAATTTCTAGGACTCAGAAAATGCTTTATGTAAATAGCTCAAGTATCTAATTGAAGAATCAATTCCCTAGCAGGATGCAGGATTTTGCCAGTTTGGGGCCTTCCTTATTTGTCCCACTCGTCTCCCCCACTTTTTACCTGGCCATATTGACACTAGGACCTTCATAGAACAGCATACCCTCTCTGACCACCAAGGCTTTATTTATTTCTTATTATATTTTATTTTTGGGGGGTGGTGGTGTTTGGACCACACCAAATAGTGCTCAGTGCTTACACCTTGCTCTGTGATCAGAAATTACTCCTGACAGGGCTCAAGAGACCATATGGGATATTGGGAATCAAACCTGAATCAGCCATATATAATGCAAGTACTCTTCTCACTAAACTATCTCTCTCATCTTTTATTTTTAAATTAATATCTTTATTTAAGCACCATGATTATGAACAAATGTAGTTAGGTTTCAGTTATAAAAAAGGACACGCTCCTTCACCAGTGCAACATTCCTACAACTAATGCCCCAAATTTCCTTCTACCCCACCCCATGCCTGTATTCGAGACAGGCATTCTATTACTCTCACTACCACTTTTCATAATAATTGTCAGTGTAGTTATTTCTCTGACTGCATTCACCACTCTTTGTAGTAAGCTTCATAACCTGAGCCAGTTCATCCAGCCCTCATCATTATTCTCACTGTGCATTATTACAATAATGTTTTTTATTTTTCGTAAATTCCGTAGATGAGAGAGACTATTCTGTCTCTCTCCCTCCCTCTGACTTATTACACTCAGCATAATAGTTTCCATGTCCATCCATGTATAGGAAAATTTCATGACTCAAGGGGCCCACCCTGGACTAGAAGCACCCACTCACCTGAGTCCCTTGACTATTGGTGTCCACAGGATCGCTCCACTCCATACTGGCTCCATCCAGCAACTCCACCCTCAGAGAGAGGCTGGGCAGAACGTCTTTGGTCTTGCAATCAGGGTAACTGGAAAGCTGGTGATACAGCTCATGATGTACTGCACACTCAGAAGGAACTCTTCTGCAATAAACCTCAAATTTTGGTGTCTCTGGAATAAAAAATAAGTGATAGCGAGGTCTGTGCATACTTAGATCTGGCAGACAAAGATGTAGGGGCAGTAAACCTAACATGGCTTAAACTTCTCAAAGGAGGAAGAATATCCCTGGCCAGACTGTAGGTAACTATGGACCCACCAACCTACAAATAGGGTCCTCGTTTGGACCAATTTATAGTCAAGCTGTAGGCAGTACCTTTGATGTTTTCCTTCACCAGTATTGTCACTGGACATCTGTTGTGGAGAATGATCCGTGGACTAGGGTCTTCTGAGAAAGTTAAATAGGTCACTCCAAGGTGTTCTTGATAGGTCAGAGCTATGGCTCTGGGGCAGAAAAAGAAACAACAGGAGAAAGTCAGGAATGAACGTGGCGCAGCCATTCTTGGTGTTTCTGCAGCAGGGAAGGCACGTGCTTTGCATACTCCAAGACAGCTTAGATTTCTGCTAACCCAGATGGACCTCCAGGAAGCTCCAGGAATGATCTCTGAGCACAGAGTCAGGAATAAGCCCTGGGCAAAGCCAGATGTGGCCTTAAAAACAAAAAACTACCCATTTATATAAATAAATAATATCTAACACAAAAAAGAAAGAAAATCTGTGCTGTGAGTTCTGGCTTATCTGTGCAATGTTTTGAAAGAAGAAAATGGACAATAAAAGCATGGTGATGATCGAACAATATTTCATATCAAAACAGGGGGAAAGACTCTCCTCTGAAGTTTCAATTACTTGGAATGACTGTTCAAATTAATCCACTAAATAAGGTCTATGCCAAATGTGGTCCTGAGTTTATGCTGATTAAAAGCGCCTTGCCTTTTCAAAGTAGTTATCTTTTAAAATCATCCTACTAAAATTTTCTGCAGACATCAGAAAGTTGGGATGGCAGAAACCACTAAGAAAGGCTATACATTTCTAACTGTAAGAATAAGATGCTGCCACACTATGCTTTCTTTTTTACTCTGTAAGTTATCCCTGACAGCTAGAGAAGGTGAAATCCCTTGCAAGAGGTAGAACAGAGGTAGGGAATTTGCCTTGCATGCAGCCCACCCAGGACCAACAGTGGTTTGATTCCTGGCATCCCATATGGTCCTCTGAGCCTGTCAGGGGTGATTTCTGAGCTCAGAGCTCAGAGCCTGAGCATCACCAGGTGTGGTTGAAAACAAACAAACAAAAAAGAGTCACAAAGTCCAAGTCCAAGTTGGCACTAACCATTCTGGAGATTTTGTGATGGTCTGGCTCTGCAGCTATGTTTGTACAACAGGTTGCAAGTAACTGCAGTGACTACTTGCCGGTAAAGCCACAGAATGATCTTCCACAGAGTGGTATGGATCTCTCTAAGTTCTCTCTTTGACTTTCAGTGATTTGGAAGGAGATGTAAAATATGGGAAAAAGGGAAAGTCTTCCTCATTCAAATCTCATTTTCTTTATCTTTGACTTATCAATTGTTTGGCAGGGTCTAAAAAAAGCCATCAATGAAAATAAATCTCCTTTTTCCTGGACACCATGGCTCGCCTATGACACGGACACCCTCATTTCCTTCTGGTATAAGTCCAAAAAGGAAAAACCTTATCAGCTCATCCCTGAGATTGCTGACATGTGACTGTCATATGGCATCAGTTACATAGTTATACAGTTATACTAGCTACACATAGTATGGAGAAGCCATTCAAATGAATTGGCATTGGAAGCCACTAGTATTACTAATTTTACAAGTTTTATAGGGGAAACTGATGTTGGCTCCCACTTCTATCAGCCCCAAGGAGAGAACCAGGCAGAGACCATATCCTCTGGAAAGAAACTTCTCCCCAAGTTTACCGTGTGGCCATGACATACCGAGTGCAAAGTCCATTTTCCCCACAGCTTGCCAAGGGCACAGCCACACTCTGCCTGGGAAACTCTTGTCGGACCGGGGCGGGCAGGCTCCAGCACATAGCCCCATCGGCAGGGGCACCGGGTGAAAAAGTCAGCAGGATCTGCTTCTGTAGTAGCTCTGTGTCCCAGGTGGTTGGGCTGGCATTGGGCAGGAGGTCCCAGCATGGAACAGAGCTGCAGACCCCTGACTGTTGTTGTCCCCGGGGACCAAGGCTAAAAGTGGTGCTGTCAGGGATGTGGAAGAACTGGAAGCAGAAAAGACCAGGTAGAACACATATTTATCACTAACACACCGCGCAGAGTCCTGCTCAGTAAAGTGCACTGGAGAAACCAGTACATTCGTTATTTCCTGGAGATGGTCCTCAAAGCCCTGATCCCACCCTATTTGACTGTACTCATGTAATTTTTTAGGAGCAGACAGAGAAAAATAAAATGCACATGGCAAGAAACATCATTCTTCCTATCGTATCCTTTAACAATGTGAAATAGTTGCACTACTGAGCATATGCTGGGGATTCTTGCTAGTCTTTTATTTGGTTCTTGGGCCATGTCAGGCTGCTTATGGGGGTGGGTTGGTTGAACACCCAACTTTTGCATGCAAAACCTGGGGCCCAGACCTTTGTTCCAAACCCCATGACCACAGCATATTCTATTTTTAAGCTCTTGCTTGTAAAGCCCTTTACTTGCTCAAAATGTGGCTTTTTGTTAGAAATGAATTAATAGCCAAGCTGAAAATTCTTCCTGGACTTGTTTCTTGCCCCCTCCTCCGTCAGAGATAGTCTGCTCATG
>PVKC010026585.1:0-16078 GCA_004027635.1 Crocidura indochinensis
TATTTGAAGTATTTTAATACCAGAGAAGAAACACTGTATGTTAAAAAATAATAAGCCAGAAGTATTCAACTTAAAATACTATTGATATTTGAAATTAAACTTGTATTGCCCTTACTTATTCCCAAAATGTTCATGGGTTGAAGAGATAGTACTGTGGGTGGGGCTCTTACTTTGCTGGGTACCATCCCTTTTACCCCAAGCACTTATGGTACTTACTGCCAAGAGTAAGTACCATATTTTTCGTACCATAAACCCTGCCCCCCAAAAAAGATGGGGGAAAATGTCTGTGTGTCTTATGGAATGAATGCCACCTGGAGCTGAAGCCTGTATGCAGGGGAGGAGAGCATATACTAACCACTTGACATCTCAGTGTTATGGCCCCATTATTGTGCCGACATACCACATAGTACGAACAATCAAGTTAATGCATTTTCACCATCACATATAGAACTTTCGTCTATGACCATTTGATTGCTGCTGTGACATTTTTTATATTATCAAAAATGTGTTTAATTTTTTTTTAATTTTCAGATGTAAAAAAGTTAGGTAAATGTGTTTAACGAGTTTTGGATCAATGTATTGTAAATATACTTCTGCCTTGCAGGCTGGTTGTTCCCAGTCTTTGTCTCCTGGAGTCTCTTGTTTTCCTCATTTAAAAACTATGTGCATCTTTTGGTCAATTGAGTCTTATAGAGTGAAAAATATGTAAGTCCTGAGAGAAGAAGAACCAGGAGTAACCCCTGAGCATCGCTGGGTGTGGCCCCAAAACAGTCAACAAAAGAAAAAAATGAACAAACAGTAACAACAACAAAAACATCCTCAAAAAACCAACTCCAAGATGTCCTTAATTTTAGCTATAAAGATTCTATTGGTACTTGTGGAGGCCATACCTGGGAGTACTTATAAGGGTGACTATGAGATCTTTGCACTTACAAAGCCTATATTTTATCACTTGGGTCATAGACCTATACATGGTTTCTAATTATTACTTCACTCTTAAAAATAAATATTTTTCAAGGCCAGGGGGCTTTGACTTGCATGTGGTTGACCTGGGTTTGATCCCACCATCCATAGCATGGAGCCAGTATTAAACCCTGAGCACTGCCAGGAATGGCCTTCTCCCCAACCACCCTTGCCTAAAAACGTTTTTTTTTTTTCCCCAGAGATGTTCTGTCTTTATTTAGAAGCCTTCTATTTTTCAAAATATTTTAGTTACTTCACTATCTCATATGTTTTAGTGTAAATCATTAAAAATCAACCTCATTGTATACTACATGAAGATCTTCATGACACTTCAAATTCAAATGAGTCTACATAATCTAGGCATATTGACCTTAAATTCATTGATATTTTGAAAGCAACATGACTTAGTGCTATCTAAGAGCATTTTGAAGAAGTAGGCTTGCCTGGGTTTTGAAGTTTTCGAACTAAACACAGTAGTCTGTGTGTGTCTTGGTTGGGGGAGTTTTAGTGGCATTTGCAGGATCTAATGGGAAGGTAATTTTAGGTGATTTTTTCCAGAAATTAATGAATCAAACACCCTGAATGGAAAATTCCAGTAGAAGAATATTTTTATTGGAGTATAGTTCTAATTTACTTTAAATTTTTCAATCACTCTTCACTTCAGTTTAAAAGATAAATATACATAAAAATAATTCCCTGCATTTGTAGAAATGGTCATTCGTTAAACAGCTGTTGGTAATATTGATGGGATAAAGAGAAGTTCTTGCACTGAAACAGAAATTTTAGATTTGTCTTTATGCTCCTTTCTGCTCACTGTTGATTTCCTGCAGCTAAGCTTCATACTTTTATTTTTTGAAATTGATATCATAAAGAAATAGAGGAAGATATTGAACTCAAATGAACACAGTCCCAGATAAGATAACTTCAAATGATTCTCTAGCCAAATTATGTGAGGCTAGCTGTTAAAAATTAATTTATTAAACCTTCATTAATAAAATTAAATTAGACACCTGGAAGTAAGAATGGATGCATCTATGAAAGTTCCAGCTTATCTTTCTATCATTCAGTTTTATCTAATGAGTAACTTTAAGCAATCTTCTCTCTGTCCTTTTCTTATGCAGCTACTTCCACACATGGATACATCGTTAGGACAGTTTTTAAAGTCTAATTCTATGACTTCATGGCTGTGAGACATCTATAGAGTAGATTTACTCCTTTACATTGTAGTTTCTTCATCTCTTACGCTTCAAGGAATGATCATTTTCCAAAATATTTAGATAAATCTTGATGGAGAAATTTATTACGTGGATTGGTCAAAAAAGATGACCTTGGATGAGCAAAGAGGATGATAGTTACCCCCTGAGAGCTGTAGAGTGATTTATAGGATAGTTGAGATGTATTTTTCAGGAGTTTTGGGCAATATTATGTGTGTTCTATCTGTTGTTAATATGCTGAAGATAGAAATTGTTCAATTAGAAACGGTACAGACATTTTTCCCTTTATTGTTATATCAGTAAAGATATATATTCTATCTCTATATATTTATTTGTTTTTAATTGGATTTTTGGATATAATTTAATAAATTAAAATCCACCCCACTTAAGCTCACAGTCCAGTGACTTTGAAAGTGATGTCCCATTGTACCCTCTACTACAAGCAAGATTAAACAATGTCATCACCACTTAAAATCCCTTCCCTTTCTAATTAATTCTCTCCTCCCACGTTTGAGCTAGTAACTTAGAATGATGCAGGCAGTTGATATATATGTGCTGAGTTTTCCACTAATTAAATATTTTGAGCTTCATCCATGGTGCTGTGCATATTATAAGTTTTGTTTTGTTTCCCACTGGGAAATACTCCCTTATAAGGGAATGCCATAGTTATATTATTCATTCAATTCCATAAAATAAACTACTTCTTTATTCTTGCTCTTAGTTGGAATATGTTCATTATTTTTCCAAGTGCTTCATTGAGAGAGGTGTATTAATCCTTTCATTTCAAAATTGTCAGTTCCTTGGAGGGTATATTAATAGTAGAACATTTGATGGTAGTAGAAACAAATACATGTGTAAATTTGCTGTACTTTAACGAGCTCTTCTAAAAGATTTTTCAATGCTTTTAGATTTTAAGGAATAATACAATAAATATAAAATTTTATAAAATAACTGTGTCAAGTATCTGAACATAAATAATGATCTCAAGAATCTTCTGGGCCAAAGTGGGTAGGGTATTTGCCTTGCAAGCGGCTGGCCCAGATCTATCTCTGAGATCCCATATGGTCCCTGAGTCTGCCAGAGTAATTTCTGGCAGCAGGGCCAGGTATAACCTCTGAGAGCTAGTGGAGGTGACCAATAAAATAAAAACAAAAAAGAAAGAATCTTGTCTTGTGACAGTTGATTCACTTTACTAGGGATTGCTATTGTTTCAGTGTTTCGAGTTTATTTTAACTGATATTCAATTGATTTTCATGGCATGGCAAAAAAGATAAACTTTTAGTAAGCTTTAATGGAAGAACAGAGATCTTTGGTTTAGCTTAATTCTTTATAATCTTAGCCTTAAGCAGTATTTAGTCATTTGCTTCAGCAAGTTTCTATTAAAAGTATTTATGCAATCAAATTGCTAAACTCTGTAAGCATGTCAACATTATTGAGTCTTTGAATCAAATGATGGAAAATAAAAATGATTAGCACATTTAAGTAAAAATTATAATAGGAGTATTGAAATTAAAGAACCCTACAAATGAACTCTGAGGGCATATTTATCTAGAATTATCGAATGGATTATTTCAGTCATATATTTTTGTTTGTTGGTTTCAAATGCTATAAATCAGAGCTCTCCAAGTTAACCACATAGAGCTCTGAATCATTTTGGGGTGTATTGGAAGAGGAGGAGATGTATATATGCCAAAATGCTATGTTTGTCAGATCACGCATGAAATCAAAATAAATTTTCAGAGTGAGATTGTTTTAAGCAGCTGCAGGAAGTCAGTTTACAACTGAATTTAATCACAGCCATTGTTCTTTATGGTTATTCTATTTCATAAAGTATGCTCCTGACAAAATCCTTTTTCTTCCTTGCACTGTGGATGGAGTCTTCAGATATAAATTTCCTTAGAATGACTTTTCAGAGAAACCTGGAACATACATTAAAAGTTTGGTTTAACACGTGGTTTTTGAACTTTAATTTTAAAAAAGAATTGTATTATTATTATTTGTTAATTTGTTTACAGAACTCATGTTTTTCCTATTTGAAGGCTTATGTTTCATCTTAGATTGCTGATATAGAGTAATTCTGGAGTATCCCTTAAAAATAGAAAAAAATTTTAATTTGTGGAATGATCCCACCTTCCTGCATTTTTTTGGTAGTTTAATATGATTTTTTTTACTCTAGAATGGAGCATCTAAGCAAAGTAACTCCAACAAGAAGTAAGTCGACCTTATTTGTGACACATCATTAGAAGGCATGCAATTTGTGTTGATGACAGGCTTCCACCTGAGCCTGCTACAAGTTTTTGATTATTTTGGCCTAGTAAAGTGACAGCTGGAATTCAGTCTCAGCCAGGGACAAATAATACATTTTGTAAGAAATATCCAAATGGCAATTATATCAAGATGAGCCCTAAACTATCACTTGCCATCCTGGGCAAGAAAACCGAATGTTCAATTCCTTGAAGACTTCAGTTTTGCCTCTTCACCTATCGTGGTTAAAAATAAGTTGGAGAAACTTACGGGGGATCTTGTTAAGTGAAATAAGTCTAAAGGAGAATGACAATTGAATAACATTACTTATTTTGTGGAACAAGAAAGAAACAAAGAAAGGAAGAGACAGTGGCAAGTGAATATGAACCCTTAAATTTTCACAGTAAAATTGGCAGGAAGGTGGCAGAGAAGGGAAGGAAACTCTGGACAGTAGGAGAGAGTTATTGACACTTTGATAGCGTATGGTGTTGCAATACTGTATGATTAACTAACGAATGAAGCTTTTTTTTGGGGGGGGGGTTCACATCTGGCAGCACTCAGGAATCACTTCTGGCAGGCTTTGGAGACCATATGGGATGCTGGGATTCCAACTGGAGTCTGTCCTGTGTTGGCTATGTGCAAGGCAAATGCCTTACCTCTGTGCTATCACTCCAGCCCATGAATGGGGCATTTTTAAATGTCTATACAGAAGACTTTCAGAAAGTATTTATATACATAATAAATATTTTTATTGATCTAAGTAAAAAATGAAATGTGTGTATACAGATTTATACATGGATGTATGAGCCTGTATTTATTGTATTTATTATGCTTCATTTGAGCGTAGTAAGTAGTAGAGCACAAGAAAAAGTCAAAGGAAGGGAACATTAATAATGAGAAAGAGACAATAGTTTGTGCAAGATCAGCCTGAAAATAAATAGCTAAAATATCAGGACAATTAAAAACGTTGACTTATCTGTCAGATTTCATGATTTAACAGTGTAGTTCCAACCTACATTAAATGAGATTGGCATAGCCTCTGATTGGACTGTGTGAACATGTTATTTTTTCTTCAGGATTTAAAGTGGTGAACTCTATTTAAAATATCTACATATATATTTAAGTAAAGAACTATGGTTGACAAAATTATTGATAGTTGAGTTGAAGGTATAATATTTCAACATCAGTCTCATCACCAGTGTTAACTCCCATTACTTGTACTCCCTCATTTCATCATATTACCTCATTCCATCACACCTCCACCAACCAACCTCTCCTACCCCTACCCTCTTGGCAGGCACATTAAAGTTGAATGGTTTCAGCTTAGAACTCATGTTTTTAGTTCTGAGTCTGTGCTTTCAATATATAGCTATATCACTGTCCCCATCCCCAATATAACTAACACCCAGACCCCTGTTTCTCCATTACTTCCCTTTCTCAGCTTCTTCCTTCTTGCCTTGATTTCTTTTCTTCTCTGTTATTCCCTCCACCCCTAGGCTCAGGGGGTCAAGGCATCTCCCACTTAAACATTTCCTAATATAATCTTTTTTTTTATACAGATAAGTGAGATCATGTGTTTGTGTTTCTTTTTCTGGATTACTTCACCCAACATGATTTATATCAGTTCCAACCAGGTTGTAGCAAATTGCATGTTTTTATCGTCCTCATGTGGTGGTTCTTGGGGTCTATTCCTGACTTGTTCTTTAGGGATCACTCCTATGTTGAGGTAGGTCAGGAATTTCTGCATGCAGAGTATGTGCTCCAGCCAATTGAGCTACATCCAGCCTTCATCTAATTAAAAAAAGAAAAACATTGGAAATATTAAAGAGTGAGTTTTAGTATAGAATTCGTCTTAGAGTTTGTTTTGTAATGATTTTCAAAATGCTCCATATCTACTTATAAATATTCATTTTCATAAAATTTGGTCTTTTGCATGAAAGGCAAGCGCCTTACCTCCATGCTATCTCCCGGGCCCCATAAAATTTGGTCTTAAATACTCTTCTCCTTTCTAAATGTTACCATCCTTACCTCAAAATCAGCTCACTTGTATTTAACCGGAAATCTTTCCTGATAATCACTTATTTCCATAGATTTATCTCTTGCATATATACTCACATACTGTTTTCAGTTTTCTTACATGTGATTGGCCTGTTTTGGCTTTCTATTTCCTCCTTATTAAGTCTTGTGGGATGATATTTTTTCAGGTCTGACCATTTCTTCTGAGTTCTCTAACTTAACTGAGTACAGTTGTTCATAATAAGCCCTCATGATGTGTTGTATTTCTTTAGGTTCTGTTGTAATCTCCCCCCTTTCATTTGTGAACTGATTTGAGTGTTTTCCCTTTTTTCCTTGTGAGTCTTTCCAATGGTTTGTCTATCTTGTTTATCTTTTTTATTCTCTCAAAAACAATAACAACAACAACTACTGGTCTCATTGATTTTTGTATTGGTTTTTGTTTCTATGTTGTTTATTTCATCTCTGTTGTTACTTTTTTATTCGTTTTTGGGCTACACCTTGTGACACTCAGGGGTTAGTCCTGGCTATGCGCTAAGAAATCACTCCTGGCTTGTGGGGTCACATGGGAAGTGGGGGGATCAAACCATGGTCCATCCTAGGCTAGTGCATGCAAGGCAAAAGCCATACTGCTTACACCACCACTTTGGCCCCTATTTCTACTCTGGTTTTTATTAATTTTCTTCTACCTGTTTTTGGGTTCCTTTGCTGTTGTTTTTTCCAGACACTTAAGAGTCCCTTTAAGCTGTTCATTTTGTCATTTGAATTCAGTGAGGTTTGTGGGGCAGCTGGACTATGACCAGAGTGTATTCTTACAGATCTCACTGACCTCTTCTGAGCAGGAGGAGTATAGATGTCTTCCTGGTAGTGGCTGGGGATACAGTGGGGCATTTGGGGGAGGGACTACATGTAGTCTGGTTTTTTAAACCTGATTTTAGGTCCCCTGCTTCCCACTCCCACCAACGTAGGGTCAGCAAAGTTGGGAGTGAAAAGAGCTTATGGGAGGTCACAACCACCTCACCTGAGTGGGAGAGACTATGGCTTCTGGTCAGCACTGGCTTACTCTATTCTTGTGCAAAAGCTGTGGCTGATAGAGTTGAAATACCTAAAAGGAACTCTTGTGGTGCCACAGTGAATATGTGACCTATTTGCTTATGGGGAGTGCTCTCTTCTTTGCATTGACACCCTAAATTTTAGTTTCTACAAATGTGTATATGGATGACCTGGTTGGTGTCAATACAAAGAAAACCATAGCAAAAAATTTTCAAATCTAGTATGTTGAGTGAAATGAGTCAGGGAGGGGAATAGATGTAGAATGATTGCATTCATTTCTGAGAGATATTAAACATATAGAGAATGGTAATAATATTCAAAGACAATAGAAATAAGGACCAGGGGACTGATCCATAGCAGAAAGCTTTTCACATAGAGAAGGGGGTAGTGCATTTAAGACAAAGAAGGGACCACAATGGCAGTGGTAGTCGGAAATGATCATTCTGGAGAACTGGGTGCTGAAACAAGCTAAAGTGGTATACATGATACTGTTTTAGGAACAGTACTGGAAACCACAATGCCTAAAAAAGAAAAAAGATTGTAAAAAAGTGGGAAAGAAGAAAAATATCTGTAATAGAGGCAGGCTTGAGGGAGGTGGGTGGCAGGAGGGAAACTGGGAGCATTGGTAGTGAAGGGAAGGATTTTAGAAGGATGTTTCATGGTTGAAACACAGCTAATAACAACTTTCTTATTGTGTATCTCACTGTGGTTCAACTAAAAACTTGAATAAAAGACAAAGAAAAGAAAAAATCGTGAAATGTTTCTCTACAACATCTCTCCAACTACCAGCACTCTGGACTGTTCTATATATTTCATTGATCTCGTCTTCATTCCCATCCATATGCCTTTTATAATTTTATATTTTCTGCTTACCTTGAGGCTCAAGTGCACCTTTTTTTTTTTTTTTTTTTTTTTTGGTTTTTGGGCCACACCCAGTGACGCTCAGGGGTTACTCCTGGCTATTCACTCAGAAGTCGCTCCTGGCAGACACAGGGGACCATATGGGAACCGGGGGATCGAACCGTGGTCCGTCCTAGGCTAGCAGGCAAGGCAGCAGGCACCTTACCTCCTGCGCCACCTCCCGGTTCCCTCAAGTGCACCTTTTTAAAAAATTTTTTTTTTAATCATAGTGGCTTATATATCATTCACAGTAATATTTTAGGTACATATTGACATTGAATCAGGGGGATTCCTATCACCAAATTGTCCTCCTTCTACCTCCGTTCCCATCATGTCTCCCATATCCTCCACCCTCACCCCCAGGGCTGTTAGAATGAGTGATCCCCTTTGTGTCTAGCTTAGTGATCTTACAACTGTTTGATCTTACTGCCTCCATTATTTTCTCTTCTAATTGGGAGGCTGGACTAGATAGTTCAAGTTGTGTGGTTTTGTTTGAGGAAGAGAAAAGTAATAAAATGGGTTAAAAATCAAATACGCCGACAATGAGCGGAGTCCTTCTAGAGGCTCTCATCCACGGTTTGAGAGACAAAGGAGAAAAAGAAGATAAAACACCACAACAGTACAAAAGAAGTATCAAAATATCCAGTGAGCACTACAGCAATAAAGATAAGCACCACATAATTGCCATGGTCTTGAAATAAAAAGCATGACAGCGCAAAAAGGAAGAAGAAGAAAAATTAAATATATAAATAAAAGTGGAGACAACAACTTCAGTATCCACACCAAAACAAAGAAATTGACAAAACTAGATAAATAAATAGATAAATAAATAAAAGATCATTTTGTGCTTTTTGTCTCTTTTTTTTTCCCTCCTGCATAGGCACAATAAGTATTGGGGTCTTCAAAAAGGAATTCCCTTGGCCTAAGAGATACAGGGTTTCTCCACCCTTGGAGTATCAACCCTAGCCCTCAGTGCCCCTTTTAAGACATTTGTTTATTGTTTTCATTTGGTCATATTAATGCTAAAGATACTTCACAGGCAGTCTGACTTCATATGTATATATTACGTTGACTCTTTTCAGTCCCACTCCTGCAATTCATAATATTTCTGAACTATTCCTTCAGTATAGTTTTTCATTTTTAAAACATTTTCCTCTAACATAGTAATATAATATATATTTGTATTATATGAAACATTTTTACTTATCTGGGTCTTTGTGACATTTATGAAGTTTTTTTTTCTAATTTGTAATCTATAAAACGTTTTAATAGTGAAAAAGCATATTTCATGAATACTGCCATAAATTCTATCCCATTGTTTCTTTATTAAAACATTAACAAAAGTTTATAGACAAAGAAAATTATTTGTTTCAAGCATAGTCTTGAAAGAGGCATCTCATATAATGTAGCTTTCTCTGAGCAGTTTTCCTCATTTTTTTTTAAACTGAATGCAAAATTCACTTATTTTTCTCTGGCGGCCTCTAGTGCATGTTCAGTTTGTTTTGCAAGATTAGCAGTAAATGGAAAGAAGATCATGTGTTTCATGGCCTGAAATCACTTGAATTTCTACGGTTAATGTTTATAGCTTTTTCAATTGCATATTTTATGCTTTTTCTGAGTGCATGTACATATTCACATGTAATAGAAAAGGATTTGTAATAAAGTACTATTTAACACCACCTTTTTAAAAAGAACATTTTAGAAGCAAAATAAGAATAGGCCTATAGAAGTGTGTTAGTGTGTTTTATTTAGAAAGAGGATATTGGCTTTATGTTAGAAAATACTATAGATGCTTAAGTATCTGCATTAATAAGCAAATGATTGCAGTAAAATTTTCTGTTGATGCAAAAATAAAAATACAAACTAATTACATGATCAGACATAGAACATTTAATATGAATGAAATATTAGTCCATTATTGAAAATTTATGAAAACTTATAGCAAACTAGGAGGAAATAAGCCTTTCTTAATTTAGTAGACACCTACCATAAGAACTGTGACTAAATGTCATACTCAAGGCCAAGTGCTGAGAAGTATATCTTGTGTTTTAGAAAAGTTCCTTTATTCAGTCTTGCAAAACTAGTTTCAAGGTTATGAATTCCCTATATTTTTTATCTGCCCCTGAAACTGTTTTGTTTCCTCAAATGTGAATGATAATATGTCTGAATAGTCATGAGGATGTGTGCATTTCATTGAGTTTTTGTACTATGCCCTTCCATTCTCTTCTGGCTCTTAGAGACAGAGTCCCTTTGATAAATCTGCTACTCATCTTATGAGCTTTTTTTTGTATATAAATTCTTATTTTGATCTTGTTGCTTCTAGTATTCTGTCCTCTGAGTGCAGTGTGTATGTCTTTGATTTTCTACTTGAATTTGTTGTTGCTGGAACTCTTTGGGCTTCTCGATCTTGGTGTTTGTCTACTTCTTATCTATGATTTCTTTATTGGTAGTTCATTGATTTTCTTTTTCATTCTTTAGGGAGTCTGATAATTCTTGTATTGTTCCTCTTGAACTTAATTTCATAGTTCTCTAGTATGCTGTTGGAATTGTCATTGTTTTGTATTAATATTTCAGAAGTGGGGCCAGAGAGATAGCCTGGAGGTAAAGTGTTTGCCTTGCATGCAGAAGGTCCGCGGTTCAAATCCCGGTATCCCATAAGGTCCCCTGATCCTGCCAGGAGCGATTTCTGAGCATAGAGCCAGGAGTAACCCCTGAGCACTGCTGGGTGTGACCCAAAAACTAAAAAAAAAAAAAAAAAAAAATTCAGAAGTATAGCCTCATTTTTCAATATATATGCAAACTTTATTCCCACCTATCACCAAAATTCTAGTGCCAGATACAAGATTTTTTTTATTACATTTTCTTTGTTAAATTTTTGTTAGCTGGATTCCATATACTTGTTTCCATATATTTGTTAGCTGGATTCCAAGTATTTTTTGATCATAATTGTTATTAATTTACTAAGACTTTTTATAAGTAACGGAAAGTCAGTGTAGGCCAAACATTATTAATTTAAAATAACTGAGTTAACAGCTTATTTACCAGAATCTTTATGTTCTTTATTATTTTTTTATCAACAATGTAAGACTCTTACATATCTTTGCTCTACTTGAACTGAATGGATTAATTTAATTCTGTGTTGCTGTCTCATGTGGGAGGTTAATTTCCATTGTTATTTTATCACAGTTTAGATTATGAATGAGTTAAGATGCCCAAGGTTGTTGTAGGGACCTGAGATGCTACAGGAAACAAAATGCCTGACTATACAGAACTTTCTAAGAGATAATATGCAAGAGAGATAATTCACGTGTAGCGTGTGTGGTGATGGGAGGAAAATAAAGCAGGAGAAAGGGGAGGATGTAATTATGGTAGGATGATATCACTTTCTACTGAGAATGTGACTTCTCTTGGCAGTGAAGCAGAAAACTAGTTGGACATTGACAAGAAAGTCATTCAAGCAGAGAAAATGCGTTTGCCAAGACTCTCAGAGCCAAGCATGGTGTCATTGAACACTTGCTTCAGAACATCCCAAACATAGTGACTTTAAACAGAAGTGACTTATCATTGACCCAGGTCTAAGGGGCAACCTAGCAGATACAGGCTCACAGTGTCAGAAGATTGTGTTGGCAGACACTTTTGCTGATATCAGCACATAGCTCGGACTCTCACACTTTGGAAGGTTGACTGCCAATAATTGCAGGGTCACTCAAAAGAGTGTTTTCTTTCATCTACTGTCTTTAAGCCCCTAGCATCACGTTTGCCCAAGACTGGCCTTATGGCAATTGGGGAGGGTTACAAGAGAGCAAATAAAGGACCACAAATCAGCTGAGACCTTGGTTCATAACTAATACACTATCATAATTTACATTTTATTAGTCAAAGTAGGTCACCAGGATGATATAAATTTGTGTTAATAAATATTAATAATCTTGATGGAAGGATGTGTGACTTTAATCACATATATGTACATATATAAAGGATTCCAAATGAAAACAAAGAAATAATAACTTTGGGGCCCGGAGAGATAGCACAGCGGCGTTTGCCTTGCAAGCAACCGATCCAGGACCAAAGGTGGTTGGTTCGAATCCTGGTGTCCCATATGGTCCCCCGTGCCTGCCAGGAGCTATTTCTGAGCAGACATCCAGGAGTATCCCCTGAGCACTGCCGGGTGTGGCCCAAAAACCAAAAAAAAAAAAAAAGAAAAGAAAAGAAATAATAACTTTGTATGCACTCGTACAAGTGAAAAGAATAAGCCTAAACTTATTAGGAAGGAGAACAGTTTGAAAGGTAACTGAGGTTTGGTCTTGGAGGACCTTTTTAGTTCATACTAATTATTTACTTTCAATGATACAGGATACCATGAAAGGATTATGAACAAAGGAATAATAACAGTTGTCATATCTAAACTGTAATGTGGAAAACTGTGTCTTGAAAAAAGCCAGATCACTGTATATTCTGAAATAAAATTATATATAGAAGTTAATAAATATTTTTATTTGTTGATATTGGAAAAGCTATAA
Organism: Crocidura indochinensis; assembly: GCA_004027635.1. Classification (NCBI taxonomy): domain Eukaryota; kingdom Metazoa; phylum Chordata; class Mammalia; order Eulipotyphla; family Soricidae; genus Crocidura; species Crocidura indochinensis. The sequence goes on from PVKC010026585.1 coordinate 12,908, forward strand.
GAGGAGCAGTTTGGATGAGGAAAAACGTAGTTATCGGTAACATGTGTTTAGACTTAGAAGAACCTATTAAAAAGCAATTTTGAGTGGTTGTTTAAACTGTGAGTCTGGGATTGAAGGAAGATAGAAACTTTAAAGCATCTGTTAAGGTCATTTAGCTTGGTAAGGTATCCTGGGAATTCCATACAGAAGAAAAAAGATATCCTGGCATTTGAGCTATGGGTACTAAATGTGTTAAGATGCCCAAGCAAATGGAAGAACTATCCAAATACACAGTGATGTAAACAGTAAATTTGAGGAAAAGCAGGAAGCCATCATTCTTGATATAAAGAATTAGGTATAAAGAATGATCAGTTATTTTTCTTTTTGTCTTTTTGAGACATACCTGGCAGTGCTCAGGGGTTACTTCCTGACTGTAAACTCAGGAATCACCCTTAGTGGGCTCAGGGACCATATGGGATGCTGAGGATCAAACCCAGTTTGGTCACATGCCAAGCAAGCACCCTTTCCACTGTAATATTGTTCTGACCCTATGCTTCATTCTTTAGTCTGATATGTTTATAGAGATTGAAAACATGAATTTACAACCGATATACCTCATAAGGTATATAATTATTATACACAGAGATGATAGGTGCATGCTGTTGACATTTTTCTTTTTCTGTATTTTGTCTAATTAAATATTTGATTTGTCTAATTAACTATTTCATTATATTTACATTTGAATTAATTATTAGTCAGGTCTTTGTGAACAAAAGGTACTTACACTTTTATCTTTATTAATGTTTTTATTAGTGTCTTTTGCTTCTGTGAGGGGAAGAGTCTTGAGTCCACACCCAAGTGTCAGCTGTGTGCAAGACTAGTACCCAGCTAACTGCATTACATCACTGGCCCCATGCCTTTTCCTTTTAACAGTGTTGTTCGTGATTCAGTTTTATTATTTTAAGGTAACCTTTACCTAAGCCATTATCATCTGATTGCATTATTTTAGATTTTTTGGCGACTATATTTATTATTAACTTCTGAGAACTTTAGAATAACTGGTTCATCCAACTGGTTCATATAATTCATAAGAGCTGCGAGATAAAAACGGAAACGAATAAGGAGCAAAAATGTTTTTTTTTTGTTTATTAATATCCTTATTTAAACACCATGGTTACAAAAATTTTTGTAGTTGGGTTTCAAGCATAAAATAGTACAAAGTACAAGTTAAGGAGCAAGAATGTTTTCTTGACCAGGACAGCGTTTGAAGAAATCTATTTTTGGGGGTCAGGGGAAAATAAAAGGAAATCCATTGTTGTTGCTTTCTTAAGTAAGGATTTTTTGCTCCTATTTGAGGAACCTGTGGGGGAGAAAGGAGAAACCAGCTTAAAAACACTCATCTAGCAAAATTGTCAGAAAAGCCGCTGTATGATGCTTGACTTGGGAAGCTTGGGAAGAGCAGATCCCCTGTTAGTGATCTTGATACATTGGTCATTGCCTGTATCCATTAAATTCCACTTATTATATCTCTTTGAGAACCCCAGAGAATAAATTACACTAAATAATTTGCTTCTTTTTATATATGTTAAAGTGAAGAATTTAGCATTAGGCTGCAAATAGACTTTGGAACTCTCTTGTGTTTCTCAGAGAAAAAAATGAGATTTTCCAGTATGCTGGTGCATTAGGCTTTGCACAATTCAACCTCAAATGCATTGCACTTTGAGCTGTTGTTCTGTACTACCAGAAGCACTTTGTTCTAGGAAAATCACCCCATTCATATTTCTTATATGAATAATCTCTGATTACTTTCCTTCTTTTTCTTGAGCCACTTTTGAAAGCAATACTTGCTAATTCCAATAGCATGGGCAGAAATAAAAGCAAGCATATTTTTTTTAGGGGTTTTCTAGTGGGTCACACCTGGCAATGCTCAGATTACTCCTGGCTATGCACTCAGAAATCGTTCCTGCCTTGGGGACCATAAGAGATGCCAGGGGATCGAACCTTGGTTCATCCTAGATCAGCTACATGCAAGGCAAACGCCCTACTGCTGTATCACCGCTCCAGCCCCCAAAGCAAGTATATTTTAAAATTTCAGTAACCCATAAAATTTGCTTTGTATTGAATGGGAGAATGCTTAGTTATAGTGTTCAATATTCAATTTTTGTTTATCAATCATTTTTATGATATGCATTTTATAGGCCTTGTATGATTTTTGCAGGTGTGACTTTCCCTACTCATTGACTATAAGAAATAATAAACCTACAAGCATAAGTGGAGGCCCACTCAGGGATTAATAGGTTATTGTGTGGGATAATTTTATATTGTATTCACTCTACCTCTTGATTATTATGCACCTCTGGTTGGACATGCAAATGCAGCAGACTTCAAAGAGGGTCCAAGTTTTTGGAGGAGGTGAGATTGCATGCTGTGAGGAAAGCATACTTAGACTATTTGCCTCTGCTAGCTGAGAAAATCTTTCAATGCAAAATCAATTCAATGCAGAAGAAAAGAGAATGTTTTGAAATTAGTTTCTTAATAGGTCACTTCCATTCTGTCTGTCTTAAATCAGAGGGACCAGAGAGATAGCACAGTGGTAAGGTGTTTGCCTTGCAAGAAGCTGATCCAGAACAGATGGTGGTTCACATCCTGTATCCCATATGGTCCCCTGTGCCTTCCAGAAACGATTTCTTTTTTTTTTTTTTCTTTTTTTAGGTTTTTGGGTCACAACCGGCAGTGCTAAGAGCTTACTCCTGGCCCTGCACTCAGAAATAACTCCTGGCAGGCACAAAGGACAATATGGGATGCCAGAATTTGAACCACCATCTGTCCTGGGTCGGCTGCATGCAAGGCAAATGCCCTACCGGTGTGCTGTGCTCTCTCCAGACCTCTAGGAGCAATTTCTGCACAGTCAGGAATAACCCCTGAGCGCTGCCAGTGTGAACCAAAAGCCACCAAAAATTTTTTTTTTTATCAGAATTCTGAATGATAAATATTAAGTTTAGAGAACTGCTAGGAAATTTATCACAATATTATGGTCCGATGTGTATATGTATCACAGTTTCTTTAGCCACTCATCTGTTGTCAGTAATCTGGTATGTTTTCAGATTCTGGCTCTTGTAAATAGTGCTACAATGAATGTAGGTGTGCAGAAGGTATTTTTTGGTGTGTGTGTGTGTGTGTGTGTGTGTGTGT